>JACXGJ010007926.1:0-28753 GCA_016801105.1 Esox niger
TGTTCATTTGCTTTGAGATAACTAGATCTGTATGCCATGTAGTGGACATTATTTTAATTTGAACTTTTCCTATTCGCTATTCCAAATAAATGGACCCAAATTTGTATTTGTTTCCTGAGCATCCTTTTCAGATCTGAGCCATATCAATGTTCCATAGTCTGTCAAATATGATAGTACTATATTGTAACAAATTTTAATAACAAAAGTATTAAGACAGTGTAGAGAGAGGATACTGCCATTAGGAATAATTTTCAGTAAATATTTTATGAATTATAGTCAAAGGAAGTTTTAAAGGTGTTGAATCCATATGATTTGTGTGTAGTTTGAGGAAGGCTAAGTTGTAAATGTGTGTGTGTGTGTGTGTGTATCAGTTCATTCGGATTGTTTGTGATCAAAAGAAGTATAAGTAAAAATGTGCGTGTATTAGGTTATGGGTTTTTTCTGTTCTCTTCATTCTCCATGACAATTTTTGTGTTGGGCTGTTGGGTTTTACTGAAGGGAAGTTGAATGGGACTCTAGAGTGTGGTGTTTTTTTGTGTGAGTACAATTGTTCTCTGCCTTGATGTTTTTGCCTCTTGTTATTGCTATTCTGATTGACATATGTTTAGGTTGGTAGCTGAAGCACGCTGGCATGTTTTCTTAGAAAACTACTAATACTCCTCCATCATTTCCATCCAAGCTTGTCAACAAACAGAGGTTCTAAGTAAGACAAACTGTAGAAAACATGCTGTAGGTCACTACAGGACTGACCACATTCAAACAGACTTAAATTATCTATGGATGATTTAATACAGAATACAGTGGATGTTACCGATGGGATGAGAAGTTCCTTCATTCGGTCAGCACTAGCTATCTAAGTGCGAAGCTCCAGCTTGGTCATGTCTGGTGATGACAACATATTATATATTACTACAAATGGACATGAGGTTAGTGAACTTAAGCTGAATGTTACATAGCTGTGCGATTGACAATGGATATTTTGGTAAAGTTGTTCATGACGGAACATTGTGCTCTGCCTGTTATTTCCATTAGACTTGGCCTGGTTATTAATGTAACGGTGTTATCCTACCTGCATCATCTGGGGAGCTGGTATCTCTTTTGACTGGGATGTTAATGCAGTACGGCCGGCTGTCCCCCTCCTTAGTGTCCTTGGAGAAGGTCAAGGTAGGCCTCAGATGAGTCATAATTTCCCCCACCATGAGGTCACAGACTAGCAGAGACAGCTAGTCTGGGTGCAGCTGGGATTTAATTTCTCTATGGGCCTTTACAATGTTCAGGTACTGCATTTAATTCCAAGACTGACAGCAGTTAATAACAAAATGGCAAATTTTCTCTGGATACTCTTCAAGATTCTTCAGAGTGGATTTGAGCACTCTATGGTCTTCGTACTTAAGAGCCTCCTGAATCTTGGTCTGGATGTGATTAACAATATCATTACAAAGACAAATGTCCTGTTACACATATCGCCAGGTCAAGAACGTGCCAATAAAGATTTTCCAGACTACTATCAGCGGAACAATAATAATTTGGGTTTGTTTCTGTCTCTCTTAAAGCCTGGTGTCTTACAGCCTCTCCACTATAGCGATATAAGGCCTGTACATAAAGATGTTTGTCTTTCAAATACTGTCCTGATTTGATGTAAGTTTTGATCTTCTCAGAATGCTATCTCTGGTTTCACTGGTTTGGGGTCAGGCTTAAGCCCAGTTGGTGCTCAATCCGGTTGAGTTTCCACTTCAAACGGGTTACTTCTAGCCACCTCAGAGTCACCTGTTCTAACCCCTGGTTGCAATTTGCCCATGACTGGCACATACCTAGGGGTGTGTTTAATGGTCATTGAAGTCTGTTGGGGTGGACTGGAAGATGTTGATTAGTGGATACTGGTTTTTAAAGGCAGCCTGGCAGAGATTTAGAGTCAGAGGGTTGTTAGGCACAGTGTTATCTGATGTGTCCTCCTGGTTATCGTCATCCCCAAAGAAGTATTTAGGAAGGATCCATACTGTGTCTTGATTAGAGGAGAGAGGTGGAGTTACACGCTGGATGTGCTACAAACTCACTGATAATCAAAGGTGGAAAAGCTTTTTGGAATGTTGCAGTTTGCCTGCCTGGGGCCTGTAATGATGGTTTTTTTTCGGCTCATTGGGTAGAATTACTGTAAGCAGCTTTGTCTCCTTAGCCTCCTCTTCATAGCTCCTGGCTGTAGGACGCTGTGGGCTGGGGACTTGAAGTGGATGGGTTCCAGCAATGCCTTTGTATACAGTCAAGATTCCCTCACCAGCTGCTTGGATCCGTGTCTGTTCATTGGGTGAAGTAGAAGCATATACTTCACCACAAAGTCACCCAGTAATTCTCCACTGAAACATCTTTATCAGGTAGAGGGCCCATCGTCCCACCCCTCTGGGGGTGGCAGCAGGAATCCTTCCTCTAACCTCTCTGGTGGCGGCTCTTTGAGGCCCCATGTGGATTGGGCCCCTTCGGAGGGACCCATATAGGTGCACATAGCCACCCCAACCAAATGAGCAGCAGCAGCAGGCCGTGGAGCAGGGACAGAGGCAGCGGAAGGCCCGGAACTGGGAGTGGGGTGTGCTGGATGGCCAGCCTACTGCCTGTCCCATCCACCTGGACTCGGGCAGCCCACTGGTTGCGACACCGCTGGGGTCTTCCGGAATCTGGCCAGCCAAGAAATAACTCTACCGTCCACCTCTGCTGCCTCCATTGGGTTTAGTCGGTCATTCTGTAACGATCCAAGGATAGATGGAGGCAAGCGAAGGGGTGCAAGAAGGAACTTTTAATGGAAACAAAATGGGAAAACAACAGAGCGTCATGCATTTCAAAATACAGCAGAGCCTTAACACAGACATGGAACGCCTCAAACACAACACAATGACCGACAAGTGGGGCAGGAGGAACTTAAATACCCAGACTAACAAGGAGAACAGAAACAGGTGGGGGCTAAACACAGGTGAAAGTAATACACTGATTAACTGAAACGAGAACAGGAAAGACCAAACAAGGACATGACAAACCAAAGACGCACAGAAAACACGAAGCGGAATGTTCCTTTCCGGCCGGGACGTCACACCAACATTGTCACAACTGCCTACAAGGGGAGACTACCGACAACAGGTGGAAAAAGTGTAAAGGATGCTTAGCAACAGTGTAGCAAAATTTTTTAAAAGACCGCTGGAAAGAACACCAATCTCTGGGTAGGGCAGTCAGTCATTTAGAGCAAGCTGAGGAAGGAGAAATCTGAGGAAGGAGTTGTAACCCTTTGGAAAATAGGCAATTTATAACAGTAGCACAAACGGCATTATGATTGTTAAAATTCTACAGTTTTATTCAAGGAAACCCCTTGTGAACTCCACTATTGGTATGCACCCTGTTTAGCTCCATCTCCTAGACGATCGTCTTTTGGGTGTGACTCATGTTTTTTATTAGCGAGCGAGCAGATGAAGACTAAGTATAAGGACAAACAATTGGTAATTTCGCTAAATGCGGGAAATACAATAAAATATTACTGCATGAATTCAGAAGTTGCTTCAGTTGCTGGTTATTTCTTTTTTGAATCTCAGTAAGTTGCTTTTGATAGAAAATTGGCAATGAATGATTGTGAATAACCTTAGCATAGCCTAAGAAAAGCCTTAACCTCTGGTGTCGTTAACAATAATGTTAGCTGTTATCACCTTTTGCTTGTTAATTGTCATGTTTGCACTATATTGTCTGCTACTTCAACATGGAGATAATGGAAATGCAGTTGTTAGGGAACAATGTATGTGAAAGTTGAAGTAAATGTTTAATTTGTTAAGACTTAAATGTGATAAACATCAAGTGTCATGACATGGATATCTTGCAAAATAAGTTGTATGCCCTCTTTCTAATTCAGGCCGGGTTTTTGAGAAGAACAATTCTATCTCGGGAGGACTTCCTGTGTAATGTGCAAAGAACCCAGATTGATCCCAGTGAAACTCTCCTGAAGGGAAATGGCGAGCCACCATTGAACAACAGATAAGGACATTATTTCAGTGCGCCATATAGTGGATCACAAAAATATATATTCCGGTGCACCCAACAGTCGATG
Source organism: Esox niger (assembly GCA_016801105.1). NCBI lineage: Eukaryota > Metazoa > Chordata > Actinopteri > Esociformes > Esocidae > Esox > Esox niger. Next base: position 4,076 of record JACXGJ010007926.1, read on the forward strand.
TGTGCAAATATGTATGACTCTTGTTGTTAGTTTTCTAAACATTAATATACCTTTTGTTTTACGTTCTATTCTGTGAGTCCATTTGTCCTTGGTGACCTGTGTCCAATTTAATTTAAATTGCTTTTCATATAACGAGCCTGCCCTGTATTTGCCCAATAGATGGGTTACAGAGTACATAGACAAGAATTACTAGTGGTGTGTAAAGTGAACTACCTCTCAGCAAAACAAAACAAACGACTGATTCGTCTTAAAGTTAACATTGTTTTGTGTAGTTTTGACAAAATGCCTGTCTCAGCACTCTGGGATACAGGGGCTCAAGAAACAGTTATTAATGAGGAGTGGTGATCTAAACATCTTCCACACACCACCATCAGAGCTGTAGATGAACTAATTGGGCCAGAACCAGTGATTTTAATTTCATAGAGCAATTGGTAAAGAAACAGCCAGAACACCAGGGTGGCAACAGGTTGCAGTAGTACAGGTGATGCTTTTGGCATTGACTCCTGTGCCGCTAAGACTTTTATCCAGACGTTAGTACAAATATTTGAACACTGACATGATTTTCATTATTTTGGCTCTGCATGCCACCACAATGGATTTTAGATTAAACAACCAAGAAGCAATTTAGCTGTAATTCAAGGCGTTGAACAAAAATATTGTATCAAACAATTACTGCAACTATTTTAAAGAAATGAACACCATTATAAATCAAATGTTAATTTCTAATGCTATGTTGGGAAACCTTTGCAGGCAATGACTTCCTGAACGCTGGGTATTTTCCTTTGTGGTGCTTTTCCAGGCCTATACTATAGCTGTCTTCAGTTGTTTGTTTGTGGGTCTTTCTGCCTTACTTTTTGTCTTCAGCAAGTGAAATGCATGCTTGATCGTGTTGAGATCAGGTTATTGACTCAGTCATTGCTCAATATTACTCTTTGCTTTTGCAGTGTTTTAGGTCATTACCCATCTGTGAAGCGCCAGATGGGTAATGGGGGGGGGGGGTAGGGGGGGGTGGCAGATGAAATCTTCAGGTATCGTCTTGATCAGCAGCCCAACCAGGAGGACTTTGGACAAGGACAGCAATGAGTCAAGTCTGGTACTCAGCAGCTGTGGGCCAAGACCTCATGTCCTCCTAAGTTAAAAATGACCGAGGACAGGAACATTTAGACCCTATTCCCCCAACACAATAATATAGCAGATATATGTCCAGTGACACTGTGGCCCTATCCAGCGGAGGACCCAGACAGGGCCCCACAGGCAGGAATCAATCAATTCACCCACATTGCCAAGCATCAACCAAAGGGACATCCACCAACCACAGTCATGCTGAATGAGGGCAGAGTATTGCCAGCAGAGTACAGCCCAATTGCACAAGTACGCAACAGAGAAAAATCAACAAGCCCCTGAATGGCTTTGGAGGGAGACCATCCCAATGGTGATGAAAGCCCATCTGGCAAGACAGCAAGGGTGGACAGTATCAGGCCTTTCTGGTCACCTTCATGCCCCTGGGCCAGACTACACTTAATCATAGACCAGGCTGAAGAGATGAGTCTTAAGTAGACACTTGAAAGTTTGCTCTGGGTTTGCATTTCTAACCTTGATTGGCAAATCATTTCACAGTAGTGGAGCTCTATGAGAGAAGGCCCTGTTTGTTTAGAAATTTTAGGTACAATTAAAAGGCCTGCATCTTGCGATCTAAAGTTACGTGTAGGTATGTATGGCTGGATCATTTCAGCGAGGTAAATAGGAGCAGGACCATGTATTGAATTATAGGTTAACAATAAAACCTTAAAACGAGCCCTAACATTAACAGGCAGCCAGTGTAAAGAGGCTAGTACAGGAGTAATGTGGTCAAATATTTTAGTTCTAGTTAGGATTCTAGCAGCACTAATCTAAGTTTATTTATTGATTTATCAGGTTAATGTTTCTGCAATGTTTCGAAGATGAAAATAAGCAACTCTTGAGATATATTTTATATGTTCATCAAAGGAGAGGTCAGGGTCAAGGGTAACGCCGAGATTTCATACCGTTTTTTGGGATACGACCATGCAGCCATCGAGGTACACAGTGAGATCTGCAGGACTGGCGCATTTCATAAATGTTATTTGTCTTCAGGAAGGCATTCCGTTGTTGGGAAACAAATTTTTTTACGATTCTTTTGAGGAATGGGATGTTTGATATTGGCCTATAGTTGTTTATTATGTCTGGATCAAGATTGCATTTCCGAAGAAAAAAATTTGAGGGACCCCCAAAGGAAAGGGAGCAATTTATCATGCTCAACATTGGCTGACCCAGAACCGGAACTAGCTCCTTAAGTAATTTTGTTGGAATCAGGTCTAGCTGACAATTTGTGGGTTTAAAACTCATTACAAATGTACAAATGTGCGATACGGGATCAAAAAGTTCCAGTGTCCCCATTGACACCTGGTCAGGGAGGTTCAGGACATTTTCAGGACAACTGAGATTTTGGGGACATTATTTGTTTTCTAATAGTGATGATCAAAGAAGTTCATGTATTCATTACAGCTAAAGTGAAGACCCACTTTAGTTGTTGAATGTAGCTTGTTTGTTAACTTTGCAACTGTATCAAAGAAACATTTTTGATAGTTTTTGTTCACCTCAATCGGGTTGGAGAAATACAGTGATCGAGCAAATTCTTTTCAGTATTATAGTGTATTGTCTATCGAGGCTAGTCTGAATCCTTCCAACTGTGGGGAGCGCTTTAATTGGAAAGAGGTAAGCTTAGTAATAAATGTTTGTCAGTTTAACTGTATTAATATGGCCAATTAGCTGTTGAGTAGCAAAATAGGATTTATTCAGGGTAGATATGACCTGTTTCATGTGCATTGAGAGCTCCTTTGACCGCATGTTGTTGGTTCACAGTAACAGCCTCCAAATGCAAATACTAACCTGGAATCAACTATAGACCTTTTCCTGCTTGATTGATGTGGATGTAACAAAGGAATATCCCACACCTGTCCATGAAACACCTTTTGAGTCAATTGTCCAATTTGTTTTGGTCACTTGAAAAAGAGGGGCTACATATTAAAAAGCTGTAATCCCTAAACCCTATTTGGATGTGAATACCCTCGAATGTAAGCTGAGAGACTGCACTTGAAGCCCATATTCATTATTTTACTGTAAATTGAATATATTTTGGTAAACAACCAAAATAATAAAACGTGTCAGTGCGCAATAATTTCCTGACCTTACTGTATGTTGTAACACTGATTAATTCACATCCAGTGGGGCCAGTGGCAAAAATTTTAATGTTGAGCCTTGAGCACCAACCTAAGATCACACATACCCAGTGTATTTTCCACCTCTCTCTTCAATGTTTAACAATCCACTTGCTCACCCGCTATCTCCCCTTTCTGCTGAACGCTTTCAAAAGAAGGTTGATGATGCCTGTGAATCATAACTTCACAAAGCAACCAACTGGTTGCTCACACAACTAAAGTATTTTCCATCGTTCATACAAGATGATATTTTCATCAATTAATCCCTGATCTCTGTCTTGGCCAGAAACTAACACTTGAACCCTCTGATGTAAAATATTACAGGCTGAAGTCCCTCCTTTCCTTCCTTTCAATGATACTTGAGTGTGCTGTCACCAACCATCTCTCTCAGAACAATCTCCTTGACCTATGCAACTAACTCTTGGTTGGTGTTCAATACACTACAAACACCGCCATCTCAGTTTGAGTGCAGTAGCAAATATGTAATAGCAAACTTTGCACATAACCCTTCACCATCTGGCATCATCAGCTCCACATTGAACATGTGTAATATGAAGGTATATTCAGGGCAATAAAAGTGCAAGGCATTACAATGGAACAGTTAATCTTTGGAATACAACCAGACAGTGCAGGCTCTAGCCTTTTGGGGGCACGAAGCAAAATTTAAATTTTGGGCCCCATCTCCCCTATCAGTCGGGGGCTCCATAGCAGTCGGAGGCCCCCTAGCAGTGAGGGACCCCTAGCAATTGCTTGTGTCGCTTATGCCTGTAGCTGGCCATGCAAACAGACATGGAGCTACTGGAGCTATCCTTCTGGTTTTCTGTCTTCTGGGCATCATATATGTTAGAAATCAGCCGTTTCGTTTAGTGGTAAATAATTATTTGCGTACCCGGTTGTCAAGGGAGATCATTTGTTTATTGCAGCATATTGATAGTCCTGTTCATGAGGTTACGGATCTGGTCTTCCTTACACAACCTCAATCTCTTCTCACTGTAATGTTGGTTACAAGCTGTTATACACATTGAGGGGCGTGTTTACCTAGCAAAGCCCACACAGTAACCCCCATACCAAACGGTCAATGTAAACATTCCTGTGGTTATCAGAGCGCAACCGACAGAGAATCTATACAGAGAGGTTTTCTGTTACTCTCATTATCTAGGCACATTCACTTCCAATGAAACGTACATTCATATTGTAATTGTTAATGCTCAGATCCCACATATATGATAAGTAACCGTCATCTGAAACATGCATCACAAACATGATTAGATCATTTTCGCAGGTTTGCTATATTATGTTTTCCTTTTTTGGTCTCTTTTGTTGGTGTTATTGTGTTTGTTTGATCAATGTGTTTTAGGACAAGATAGAGGAAGACACACAACAGGGGTGCAGGAAGGAATAAGGAACATATGTTGTCTTCACAGGATGAATATGCAGATTCTTACCCCCACCCATTAGTTGTATACGTTTTGATAAGTCTCTGGGTTACCTCAGAGATCTCACTAACCTTGTATATGTGTGTATCTTTCAATTTGCAATTATTAGTTATTAAACAGTTTCTATCTTTAAGAGCATTTTGATCTTGGTCATTCCTGCCTTCGAAATCACATCCGTCAATTTCTATCACATGTATCTTACTTTTCGGATGTATTCAAACACCTTTTATTAGCTTTTTAAAGCTTTCTAAAAAGACAGATTATCCAGTATTTAGCAAGCATGTTTAATCTCCTTATTACTAAAATAGGACCCAAATGGCAAATATTAAATATTTATAGATAACAAAACAGCACTGGAAAAAAATAAGAGACCACTTCACCTTTTTTTCCTTTGGTCTCTTAATTTTACCTTCTGTACCTCACTCAACACCTTCCGTTTCCAAAAAAGTTGGGATGCTGTGTATAATGTAAAGAAAACGGAATGCAATGATGTCCAAACAATTTAAACCTTATATTCATTTGAAAATCGTACAAAGTACTACTTGTTTCTTGAATCATGTATGCTCATTTTGAATTTGTTGCCAGCAACACATTTCAAAAAAAGTTATGACAGGGGCATGTTTAACACTATGTTGCATCACCTCTTCTTTTAGCAATACTCTGTAAGCGTTTGGGAACAGAGGAGACCAATTGCTGTAGTTTTGAAAGTTAAACGTTGAAAGTTAAAGATTTCCAAGTTTTTTCTTGACATAGGATTTCAGTTTGTTGAATTTTTTGTTGTGTAATGTGCCAAATGTTTTCAATGGGTTCTGACAGTTCTGGTCTACAGGCCAGTTTAGCACCCAGACTCTTACTACGGAGAAATGCTGTAATACCTGCAGAATGTGAGTTGGCTTTGTCTTGTTGAAATTAGCAAGGCTTTCCCTGAAAAATATGCCAAGCATATGTTGCTCCAAAACTTGTATATATTGTTCAGAATTAATTCACAGATTTGCACGTCACCCATGCCATGTGCACTGATGCACCCCATACCATTACACACGCTGGCTCTTGAAATGTGCACTGATAACAAGCCAGATGGTCCCTCTTTAGTCTGGAGGATGCAGCTTCCATGATTCCCAAAAATAGTTCCACACTTTGATTCGTTGGACCACTTTTGCACTTTGCCTCAGTCCAACTTAAATGAGCTCAGGCCCAGTGAAGGTGGCAGTGTTTCTGGATCTTGTTTATCTATGGTGTCTTCTTTGTGTGATAGAGTTTTATATTGCTTTTGGGGATTCAGCGACATATTGTGTTTGCGGACAATGGTTTATAATGCAGTGACACCTTAGGGCCTGAAGATTACCTTATACTTGCTGACTGATTATTCTCTAACATTTTGCTAAAGTCCTTGTCACTACTGGTAGTGTGAGGTGGTACCTACAGGCCATTCAGGTTGCACAGGTAATCCAGCTCATCCAGGAGGGCACATCCATACGTGCCGTTGCAAGAAGGATTAGTCTTAGGCTTGCCGTTCTGCTAGTGATAATTGAAGTAAGCTGACATTGTCCCGCCTTTGCTGTTTTGACCAATCAGTTACTTTAAGCTGGAAAACGTAGCCTAACATAAAAAAACATAGTGATCTCCGTTCAATCAAATGAAACTCACTTAAAAAAAATAGGGGATTTGAGCCGATCTCTCTGCTATAGCTTACTTGCAATTCAAGAGAACTGTGACAGCCCTGCAGAAACAGTTTATTAACGAAAATGGGTGCATGCCATTTGTTTTAAAAACTACATCGACTGTAGCAGGTAGCTAGTATTTGGTTTTGGTTGATAGCAATAGCTAGCACTACTAAATACATTTTACGTATTATCTGATCAAGTGTAACTATGGGTCTGAGACTCTAAGCTGTATCTTATATTGTCTTGTTGGCTTCTGGCTCTTTTGCAGAATAATAAAAGATCCAAGGCAGGGGGAGAAGCATTCCTTGTTGTTTATTCACAAAATATAGTACATGTCTGTCTTTGATGTTCAGCATTCTTTTCATCTCTCTTGGTCTTTGTGCTTCTCCAAATGTCTTTGTCTTAAACAGCCCATATATACTAGAACACATTCCCTCCACTTTCTGGCTGTTATCCAATCGTATAAGGGCAATATATGTTCCAACCTCCCTATTCCTGTTCCCAAACTTTGGAATGTAGGGGGGATGTGTGGAGTAATGAGAACCATATGTTCAACCACTTTCCTTTGTGCTGTTTCCAAGTACGTACAGAACGTTACATACATTTGCAAAGCAACATTACTCTGTGTTGTGTCCTATAGAATTAAAATACACCTAAACAGACCTTGAGTGTGACGTTATACATTTCCCTCTTTCTTGTTCTAGTAAAATTTGCTGTTCGTCCAATTTGTTGGTTAGGTTAGGCACTATTCAGTACTGTAGTACCTCCTACAAGTTTTCCTATTGTGCTCTGATAGGCTTTCCAGGACGGAAAAGGAAGAAAAAATTGAATACTGCTCCATTGTTTCCCACCTGCCGTTCTGCCATGGCCAGCGCTGCTGGCCCGCTTCAAGGAGAGGGGCGGGAAGCCTTTTTTGAATGGCTAGCAATGGAGCACTTCAACAACCGCATGTCGCTTATGTGTGAAGGAGGGTATCAGACATTCACTACCACCACGGCCCATGTGCAGGTGCCTTTAGACAATGATTCACAATACATGTCCATATTTTAATAGTTAAAAGCGTGTTACAATTAAATACATTTCAAAGTGGCATAGTCAATATTCAGACATAAACTCTGTTGAAATGTTGGGGAAACTATAAAGAGGTGGTTTAATTATCCACAAATGTCAATAATTTAAAGTGCATGAAAAAACTAATGTCTCCACCGTTATGTCTCCACCAAAATACTGTAAATAGACCCTGGAGTTGACATGATAAAAACAAAACAAAGAAATACGTTTTTACTGTGTGCTTTATTTGTTGGGAAAATAAAAACAGAGAATGAGCCGTGACACGCATCTTCATTCACCACATTTGACCCATGATGTTCCATGAAGGACTTTAGCTGCAGAAGAGAGGCTACTTTGTGCAAAACATTGTGACGCCAGATGTGGAAATGGCCCAAAGACGGCCCAGGTCATAGGTTACATGCTTTATTCTTAAACCCATTGGGATTTGGCTCCATCCTGTGCCTTCAGGTTTACTGGCTGTGATGCCATCTCTGTTGGAATAATTAGTGGGTTTCACATGTTTACAGCTCACACATTTAATTAACTAATACATTTCCCCCTCTCCTTTGTCATTTGTCATTTACATTTTAGCAAAGATGATACATTTTTCTGAGCAACGTACATACATTGATTGCATACAGATAAGCTATATAGTACCGAAAATTTGTCAAATCCTGAAAAAAATTATAAAACTGTCAACAGGTGTGCACACCGGTTATAACAGGGTTATAACTGTTCAGATTTAAACAATCACATTCCAAACACTGTCAAAGAAAGTTTGCCATTTCTTAATATCAAAAAAGGGATAAACACCAACTTAAGTTTTTTCAACAACATAAGCTAACATTAGCATGTTGAAGTAATATTTTTGAATCTATATTTACATGTTATGTAACAGTAATTATAAAATTAAAATAAGAACATAACACAAACAATGAATAATAATACTATACAAAAACCTGCATCAATAATAATAACCATACAAATGTACAACAGTTGTTATACATCTTTTTATTACTACAAATACAAGTCAGTGGTTTGTTTGATTGGTTCTATTTTTATGGATATAGCGTTATTGCATAGAGCAAAATTCATTAATAGGTCTAATACTAAAAAGTCTATTAACAATGACATTCTGTTGATTCCAATCTAACATCAATTATCTATGTACCCTCCATGGTTACATGTTACTGAAGAAACTCAGTGGTTCTTCTACATAGTGGCTTCTTCTAAAACTAAGATCCTGGTATTGTTTTAAAATAAATAAACACATATTTATTAGTACTAATTATTTCATGCTTTTCTATATTTTGGTTGCTACAGACACTACCCAGTAGTCCATTAGATTAGTATTATATGTACAGTTATGAGTACTCCAGTTTGCATACGCTGGCAGAAATTGTGAAGTTTTGGCATTGGTTTTGAAAATATGACTGATCATGCAAATAAATATTGTATTTAAGGACAGTGATCATACGAAGCCATTTATTATCACTTAGTTGTTTGGCTCCTTTTTAAATCATAATGATTACAGAAATCACCCAAATGGCAGTGATCAAAAGTTTACATACCTTTGAATACCCATGAACACAAGGTAATACACACACAGGTAGAAATGGCAATTCAAGGTGAATTTACCACACCTGTGGCTTCTTGAATTGCAACTAGTGTCTGTCTATGAATAGTCACAGGGTATGTCAGCTCTCACATGGGTGCACAGAGCAGGCTAGATACTGATAATATAAAAAGATATCCAATGCCTTGCAAATGCCATTCAGTACTTTTCAAACACTTCAATCACAAAATTTGGGGATCTCTTGATATCAAGCCAAGGTCAGGTATACCAAGAAAGACTTTAACCAAAACTGCCTGAAGAAAAGTTCGATACACAAAGTAAAACCCACAGGTCACCTTAGGAGAAATACAGGCTACAGTGGAAAAAGACGGTGTGGTTGATTCAAGGAGCACTATACGATGATACTTGAACATAAATGAGCTGCATGGTAGAGTTGCCAGAGAGAAGCCTTTACTGTGCCACAAAAAAGCCTGGTTACAAAATGCCCGATTACACCTTGACACACCTCACAGCTTCTGGCACACTGTAATTTGGAGTGACAAGACCAAAACAGAGCTTTATGGTCACGAACATAAGCGCTAAATATGAAGAGGGGTCAACAAGGCCTATAGTCACTGCTGTGGCTCACTAAGGTTTTTGGAGTGTGTGCTCTAAAATGGGGAATCTTGTGAAAATGTATGGCAAGATAAATGCAGCATGTAATCAGAAAATACTGGCTGACAATTAACATTCTTCAGCAAGCTCTGCAAGGGACGCTCTTGGACTTTCCAGCACAACAATGACCCTAATCACATGGTCAAGTTGACCCTCCAGTGGCTACAGCAGAAAAGGGTGAAGGTTCTGAAGTGGCCATCACAGTTTCCTGACTTACTACCATTGAGCCACTCTGAAATGTTTATGCAAGACGACTAAAGACATACATTATGCATGACAAGACAAATGGGCAGCTATATCACCTGCAAGAATCTGGGGCCTTGTGACTTTTGAACAGGGGTCCGTAGATTTTTTTCTTTGTTGCTAGTATTTGTTTTATGATTGTGCCATTCTGTTCTGACTTACAGTTGAATGTGAATCCCATAAGAAATATGGTTTTGCATGAAGGTTTTGAGTGAGGAACAGAAGGGTTAAATTAAAGAGACCACTGCAAATTGAACCCTTCTGTTCCGCACTCCAAACTTTCTTTTTCAACTTTTTTGGAAAGGAAAGAAAAAGGTGTTTTGGTCTCTTAATTTTTTCCAGAGCTGTATATTACAAATTCTCCAAGGGTATGCACATTTTTTAGCACGACTCTATATATTTAAAGTTCCTGGATGACGAAGGCATTGATGCCTTTGACAGGCCCTCATGTTCTTCAGACCTGAATCCAGTTGAGAACATCTGGGATGTAATATGTCGGTGCATCCGATGCTACCTATTAGAGCCACAGACTGTCCAGGAGCTCACTGATGCCCTGGTCCAGGTCTTGGACGACACCATCCGCCGTCTCATCAGGAGCATGCCCAGATGTTATCGAGAGTTCATACAAGCATGTGGGGCCCATACACACTACTGAGTCACTTTATGAGTTGCTGTGATGAAATTCACACAAGTTGGAACACCCTGTGATTTCAGTTGTTTACTTAAATTTTCGGTGTGAGTTTGAATACAGCCCTGTCAGTTTGTGATATTGGTTTCCATTGACCGGTGTTACGTCATTTTGTTCTCAATGAATTACACAATGTACAGTAAAGATTTAGAACTCTATTTTGTTCACTTGATATGAGAAGTATGATTGAGTAGTTCCCTTAATTTTTTGTCTGTAGCAACCAAAAGATAAAAATGCATACATTTCTTCTATTAAAACAATAGGAGGAATATGCACATTTGAATTTCGCACTCATTAATTAAGTTAAACAAATTGTGTCATTAAAGTCCCTAGTATTATCCCATATATGTAACTACTATCTGTTGTGGATCTGATTCTCTTTATTTGGGAAAGGATAGAGGGACAGAATAGAGAAGACAATAAACAAATCTGGGGCAGTGCTCCTCCGGTGAAAATGCTTTGTCCCCCCAATATAGTGTGGGTAAGATGCTTCCTAATACTGTGCTCTCTTGTTTTCTTTTGCAGATGCAGTCAAATATGTTTTATTAAGTGATGTGATCGCTAAGCTTCAAAATTGTGTAACGACGGCAGTTACTAAAAGCTTTTGAATTTGATTGACAGCTGTGTATTTTGCTATTCTATAGCCTCAGTAAGCCATGCATGCATACATTATTTGCTGTCCATCCCTTGTGCTGAAGTTACAACTCTCCATTGGTAAATTTGTTTGTTCTAGCACCAAGCCAGGGCATTGACAGTTTTTATAAATGTTCATTTTTAGAATATTGTTAGTTACAATATCTTATTAAGGATGACATGATTTGTCTTTATTATAGCCTTAACATAAACAAACGCTGCATTTTTAATAAGAGGATAGATCGTTTTCAAACCCACAAGGTCAATACAAGTCACTTCAAAATTAGTTAACATTAAAAGGGTGTAACCATATTCATTCATATTCATTCATTCAAGCTCAACCTTACCTTGTATAAACATCCCCATTATAGTTAGCTCCAAAGACACTACCATCAGATGCCACCTCAATCATGGAAAGTTTGCCACCAATTTGAGTCCACCCACTGTTTTGACAGTCTGGCTTCAGCTGAGAGTAAATATAAAAAAAAATCATAGTTAACACAAAGATTTTACTAATAAACAAGTTTGATAACTGACCCTCCCAGTCACATTGTGACTCTTTCCCAGAACTTACATTCATAATGTAGATATCATCAGCGCTGTTAACAGCCCAGCACATAAAGGGTCCACAACTGTAGTACTTCACTAATCCTGGCAATCCAGTCCATGGAACGGGTGAGTCTGGACCCTTGTAGCCAACTGTGGCACTACTTCTCAGACAGAATGGTACGTCGTTCATGTTGGCCCCAACAATAAAAGGGTCACCCCCAGCATCCACCTGTTTCAGAAGGCCTGAAGACAAAGATGGTCAGACAGGCAAACCAAGAGCGTGTTAAGTAGTAAATGACTGAGCATACCTTTAAACATGTAAAAATAACTATGTTTTCAGATCCCTCAGATCTTATCAGGAAGGCATAAACACAGGTGTTTAAAATTGACCAATCACTTACCTGCAGCTTGCACCCAATTACCGGCCACATACTTGTAAATTGCATATGCCGCATTGACACCCCAGATTCCTGCTGGCCCCACAGTGATGTGTGATAGAGCACCAGGCAGGCGGATCCATTCATCACCTACCAGGTAGTAGGGAATTTGACTTGTGTCGGTAGCAACCACTTGTCCAATTCCTGCGTCAATCTGACGCAAATTCTTGAACTTGGTTTCCTTACAGTTCCATGCTATAGAGACACCAAACACACATGAGTAGATTACACAGACAAAAGATACAAACAAAAAGGATGATATTATTGAGGAAACATGGTGATAAATTACAAGTTTGGTATGCATGTTTCTGATGATGACTTACCATGACCGAAGGCCACCAAACCAAATACAAGAAGGATAGCTGCAGTAGCTCTCATTATGTAGATATCCAAGTCTGGTTATTCACAAAGATCAGTTGTCCTATAGCAGGTATTTGCTCTTTTATAGCCCTGAACACAGCATCCTGTTCCTCCTGTTCAACAAGAAGGTGATTGTGCCAGATGGTGAAAGTGCTATGTTGTTTATGTAACCTGGTGATGAAGAGATTCCTTGTATTTGCTATTTAAATGCTTTTGTATTTACATTTTGAAATATATTGGTTGTGTCAATATTTTCTATGTTGATACAGAAAGGCTTAAAACACCCTTATTGTCTACTGTACCATGAAAAGTACACCAAACCTGGTGAGGTGTTTGGCGTGTCTGAAAGTATAAGCACTAAATTCAGCGTTTATCTTTTTATCCATTTAGGAAAAAAAGCTCCCATCTAACTTTGTAGTAACAAGAATTTAGGTACTTGCTGAAAATGGGTAGTTATGTAGGAACAGTGTAGGAGTTACGTGTACTTACATGAATGAAGAAACATAATACTCCAGAACAACTTAATAAACAGACAGGTGATAAAGCAATTTTTTTGTATATAATTGTCATTCTTATTTGTGCTAATGAATTTATTATTTAAATGTGACTTCACAAATTATTTTATTGCAAGTTTGCTTGCAGAATTAAGGATTTAAGAGAAAATAAAGATGATGCACATTTCTCTGCTTTGCACAACTTTTTAATATGCCAACACACACTTCGGGCAATCAGTTCTTGCCAAACCAAAAGCCTTATTGACATCAATCACAAATGTATGAATTGATTATAGATATATGTTAGGAATCAAGCCACCGAAAGCACTTACTTGTTGGCTGTCCTTTAGTCCCCAATGCTTCTCTTCAAAAATAGGCGCCCACATGACATTTTCTTTCTCAAAATGGACAATGAAATGGATTGGTGTTAACATTACAATATGGATATTCAAAAGTGCCTGGCTCTCTTCGAGAGTTGCCCAATATGCAATATCTCCTAAAATGTTGTGTGGTTTCGAAATGTAAATACAACTGGATCCATTCCTTTGTGGTGGAATTAAAGTGAGGAAAAAAAGTATTTGATCGCCTGCTGATTTTGTACATTTTCCCACTGACAAAGAAATGATCAGTCTATAGTTTTAATGGTAGGTTTATTTGAACAGTGAAAATTTCAGAAAACCGCATGTGAAAAATGTTAAAAATTGATTTGCATTTTAATGAGGGAAATAAGTATTTCATCCCCTCTCAATCAGAAAGGTTTCTGGCTCGCAGGTGTCTTATGTTTAAGTTGAGCTGAGATTACAAGCACACTCTTAAAGGGAGTGATCACATTATATGGTGGTTGAGTGAAGGGAACCAGGCGCAGGCAGAAAACGTTTGAATGTGCGTTTATTTAAGCAAAACAATGCAGACATGAAAATGGAATGAAAAGAAACACCAACACGAATACAGACAAGCAACAATGACCAACAAGTGAGGGGAGCAGAGGACAAACATTTAAACACATACTGATGACTTAATTGGGACCTAGTGTGAGTGATGATAGGAGACAAGACAATAAGTGTGAGTTTGTGAATAATGGGAAACCGGGAAAAGCAAAAGCCTCATCGTGAAAAGAGTGCTCCTAATCTCAGCTTGTTACCTGTATAAAATAAACCTGTCCACAGAAGCAATCAAACAGATTCCAAACTCTCCACCATGGCCAAGACCAAAGAGCTGTCCAAGGATGTCAGGGACAAGATTGTAGACCTACACAGGGCTGGAATGTGCTAGAAGACCATTGCCAAGCAGCTTGGTTTGAAGGTGACAACAGTGCGATTATTTGCAAATGGAAGAAACACAAAAGAACTGCCCTCGATCTATGGCTCCATGCAAGATCTCACTTTGTGGAGAAATCAGATCAGAACTACATGGGCGGATCTTGTCAATTATTTTAAGGCAGCTGGGACTGTAGTCACTAAGAAAACAATGGGTAACACACTACATTGTGAAGGACTAAAATCCTGCAGCGCCCGCAAAGTTCCCTTACTCTTGAGAGCACATGTACAGGTCCGTCTGAAGTTTGATAATGACCATTTGAATGATTCAGTGAAGAAACTGTGTGAAAGTGTTGTGGTCAGATGAGACCAAAATCGAGCTCTTTGGCATCAACTCAACTTGCTGTGTTTTGAGGAGGAGGAATGCTGCCTATGACCGCAAGAACACCATCCCCACCGTCAAACATGGAGGTGGATACATTATGCTTTGGGGGTGTTTTTCTGCTAAGGGGACAGGACAACTTCACCACATCAAAGGGACGATGGATTGGGTGAGAACCTCCTACCCTCAGCAAGGGCATTGAAAATGGGTCGTGGATGGGTATTCCAGCATGACAATGACCCAAAACACATGGCCAAGGCAACAAAGGAGTGTCTCAAGAGGAAATACATTAAGGTCCTGGATGGGGCTAGTCTCCAGACCTTAATCCCACTGAAAATCTGTGGAGGGAGCTGAAGGTTTGAGTTTCCATGTTGCAATGTTCTTGTTAATATAGATGTGCATAAAAAACTAAACAGATCTATACCTATATTACAGCCTTGTTACGTTATTGTCCCCCCATCCTTTCCTTGACACTGATGGTCACATGGTTTGTCTCCCTCTGTCGACTTTCTTCAGCTGCACTAGTCTCTGCTGCTATCGCTGATCCATTGTCTTGTTCATATATTTATATTGTTTGTGTCTTAAATATGTTAAATGTATATATTTTCACACTGTATACTTCATATTAAGCCTAACGTTTTTTGGTGACAGTACATATCCTATCCTAATCTGATGGTCTTTCCACCAGTCATCTTTGTTTGTCTCACAATCTTTCTTTAAATCTGTAATTCTAGGCTAGTGTCCTGAAACATAAAAATGATATTATGTGGATTGAATGTACTTTAAGGATGTTACGTTTTAATTGAATATTTTGACATGCTTGGGTGCACAAAACAAGCATCCACTTGTTTTTCAGACTTTACTTATCGATGTCAGGACCTATGTGGTCCTGTATGCAAGGTATGGAAAAAGTTTCCTCTAGTCACATTGGCTGCAGTGTTTCGCTGGTTTTACCATGCCAACACACAGGCGGTGCGAGATTTAGGGAACGCTGTCGCCTTTGAGATTTGAAAGCTGGAAAAACCTTGTGTATAGATATACAGAATGCCACCCGCCAAAGTGGCTAGTAAGAGTGACTGCGTTACACACCACAGCCAAATTCCACCCGAATTTGGCGGGTGCTAATGTGATGCCCTGTTTACGTGGGAACTACACTGTAAGTAACGGGCTGTAATTTGAAGGGTTACCCAAAATTCCATAAATACTGTATTTCTCGTATTGATTTTTAATCACAGGCAAAGTGGTGTGTTGCAGTACTTTTTCACATTCTCCCTGTTTTCAGTCAGCTTTGGCTCCCATTGAACCTGTGGCTTCCCCATCAGATCCCGAATCCCCTGATCTTTCCTCTTTCCCCTCAGAGTATCTGGACATAAGAGAAGTGTTGAGCAAACAGCATGCTCTTTCTCTGCCTCCTCATTGGCCATATGATTGCTCAATAGATTTCTTCCTTGGAGCTCCTCTGCCATCCAGTCACTCATAATTTGTCTCAACATAATTCAACCTTCTTCCTCTTCTTTTGGTGCTGGTTTTTACTTTGTTGCCAAAAGAGATGATACTCTTCACCCTTGAATTGACCTCCATAGTTTATACATCACCTTTAAAAACCAATATCCCATAATACTCATCAGTACAGTCTTCCAGACACTTCACAGAGCTTGTCACGTCCTGGCTATGCCCCTAGCCATCTTTGTGCTGGCTGGGGCCATAGTCAGGACGTGGCCAATAGAGGTGGCTCAGGCCACCTCTATGCACTTGGGTCTCCCCAATTGGAGGCAGGTGTTGTGTATTGCCTCCAATTGGGGAACCTATTTAAGTTTACTTCACAGAGCTACATTTGATGTTTACATTCTTTGTCTGGATTATAAAAATTCCTGTAAAAATGTATGAATAAAGTAAAATTTTCTGTAACTTCAACTTTTCTGTGGTGTAACCATCTGCAATGAAAGAGAAAATTGAGAGAGTCAAAAAACAAAAATATGCTTAAATTAATACAGCACAAATGCATTGGAAAGCCTTTGTGTAAGTTGGTTCCAATTCTATGAACGTAATGCATTAACGTGATAACATGGAAACAAACAACATTATTACTGGCAGAGTATTTTTGCTATTACCTCATGCATAGAATATGACCAGCCTTGGTATAAGTACTGTAGATAAACAGCAGACATTTTATTAAGGCCACATGGCTCATATTTACCAAGGGTGACACTATTAGTGGTGGGCGCTGTACACATTGTAGTTACAGATGCATACTCTGCATACATGCAGAAACATCTTCAGCCACTGTTGATGACAGAGGAGTATTTTGAAAACAGATAGGGGAGTTGAATATCATTCCTGTGAAAGAATGCTGCATTATAAAAATGTATTTATATTAATTAGAAAGTATCCCACTGAAATAATGTAAAAATAATAAAACTGTTGTATTTTCTCTATTACAAAGGTATACCTTTTTTGCAATAAAAAGGACATACAGACCATAACATCTGGTGTTGTTAAAGTCCCTTCTGAATACAACACTTTCATAATATACACCCACACCTGTGCAAATACACCAGGTACAAAGGAAATTAGATAAATATTTAAGACTAAGAGCTTATTAGAAAACGACATATTTAGACTGTAAGCATTCCTTGTCTAACATCCTTCTACCAGAACGCTCTAAATCAACATTACATGACTAGAATAAACTCAGAATGGCAATCACCTTACCATAACCTGTTTAAACTCTTGCAAGTCTGATAATGAAGTTTTTCATTTGTCTACAGGTACGGGTCATTACTGCTGATACTGTATTTAATTTGCACATGCCGTCTTGTACCTTAAACTTGCGCTCATTGCACATTTAAAGCTGCTACTCTACTTGCAGTTGCGGTTGTTACATACACGTCAACATCAGGAACCTGATTGCTGTGCTATCCCTGCACTTTAGTGGCACTTGCTACCCTACTCCTTCAATTTGCATCGATTGCAAATTCAGAATGCCATTGAGAATTGTCACTTGTACCTGCACAACTATTTATCCAACTTGTACAAACATAATAATTAATACTTGTGGATTTTCGGTAAATTTGTAAATTTCAAGTACCATATGTAATGGATCTATAAAATCCTATTTCTTCAGAAAAATTACTACAACGGTTTTCTGCCCTCCTCTATTTACACTTCTGTTTAGATGTAAACTGCATTTCATTGTACTGTACTTGTACTGTTCAATAACAATAAAGATCTAATCTAGTGTGTGAACCTAAAATATTAATGTAACACTTCATATGTATTATTTCAGTTTTGATGTATTTACTTTTATTCAACTATTTGAAAACTAGTAAATTAAAAGAAATACCCTTGAATGAGTAGGTGTGTCCAAAGCTTTCATTGGTACTGTAGTTACACCCCTGATATGCAGTATACATTAATGAGGAGGAGCAATAATATGTACTTAGGTGGTATTTAGGATTAAGTGTCAGAATAACATCCTTCACATGTCAACGGTATGTAAACAGTATAGTTTAGGTTGGCCTTAACGAAAGACCAATATGTCAGACAAGCTGTTTTATAGATATTTGATGTTATTCCCCACACCCCCACCCAACAGCTCAAACACAAGTGGAGCTGTTGGGTGGGGGTGTGGACACAGTGGGACGATTAGGAGAGTTTGTTGGAAAAAACAGGGAACCAGGAGGAAGATGCGGGCGGGTGGGAAGAAAGGCTGGGCTCGAGGCCGAATCCAGGTGTAGGTAGTGGTGGGCGGCTCGACACTCGTGCTCAATACTGTTTCAATCTATTCGACACTCGCTGCATCGAAGGCGTGTTCCGAAACAGCTGGGTGCCGAAACAGCGGTGCTGGTTACGCGTCATACATAATACTGCCTCAGGTATAAAAATCAAAGTGGCAAAACCAAAGAGTTTGAATGAAGGGTGTGTTTGTTGCAAGAGAGTTGTCAGAATATTGAGAGATAGACAGAGATCGACATTCAGAGATTCAGAGTAAATATTCATATCCTGATTTGTCATTAGACAGCGAGAAAGCAAGCACTTGATGCTGCTCTGGTGGAGATGGTCGGGAAAGATAGCCAGCCCGTTTCTGTGATGGAAGATGAGGGCTTTAGAAGAAAGAAAGCAGTTTAATTGCATAAGCACATGGAAACACAATTCCCCTCAGTATTACCTCAGTAATGTATAATTTCCAATTGGATTTATTTGAACAAAACATATGAAACCACTTGAGCCAACTGATTTATCTAATGCAAAATTGATTGCAGTATGTTTCATTATCACTAAAATCAGTGAAATTAAATACATTCTGAATAACTTTAAACCATACACTCCAGATCCCCATCCTGGTGACAACAGTATTTGGAGAATCCTTACCAAATTCTACAGTCTGTTTTTTGTTTCACATTTCACAAACATCACTGCATCAATCACAGTTTGGGCAAAATAAAGATAAGCAAAAACCTAGAATCGTATCATGAACACTCAAGCCTGCTGTACAATACAAGCCTGCTGTAGAACCATTCAGCCATATAATTCCCCTTCCTGCATTCTCTGTTCGACCTCCTAGGAGACCTGTTCTGAAAGCCTATCGTCACGTGCTGCCAGGTTTCAAAACACTGTCACGTGTTATTGATTGGAACCTGGGTAGTCACGGCGCAAACAATTTACTGAATCAGGTTTTGATTACCAAGTGCAATACAGAAGCATTTGTATGAGTGGCTTCAGTCTGTTGGAAGTTAGTGTGGTTGGTAGAAAGCATAGATATATTTGGCAGAAATTATTTCAGAATGTATTGCGGCCTTTACTGAACACCTTATTACCAATTTCAATAGGCTACTACTGCATTTAAGGCAGTTGTCTCGTGGAACTACAAAAGTGGAACACAGACTGTCTCGTGGAACTACACAAGTTCGAGTCCTGGTTATCCCAATGACTCTGACTTTATCATCCAAATAATTATAATGCATGCATTGTTTAAACATCAAACCAGGCATGCCTAGTTCAGCCAGCCCGCAATTGAAAGTGTTGCCATCTTGAGATTTGAACCAAGGTCACACACATGAAAGGCTGTGTCATTAAACACTACACCACGGAGCGGTACATTTGCCCTTTGTCAGTATAGCCCCTTGTCTATACAAAGCCCTCATTACAAGCCAAAATCACTGACACATACCTTTTAAAGTGACATGTGTTCTCCCTGTCAAATGGACTGATGCTGAACTATCCTTGGTATAAATATACCAAAAAAGTTTACAGACCTTGCATCTAGTACTTTTGATAGGAAAAATAACAAAGTAAAACGGATACTAATGTTTTGGAAAGGACAGCATCTATCAATGTTAAAGTGATACCATGACAACTCAAATTTAAGATGGCGACGGTGTTCATTAGCATGGTGTCACATTGAATTTCTTTGTATGTTTGTGTTGTTCGCCTGCCTATTTTCCCAAGTTGCCTCACTTGTAGTATCCTGAATCATTTCTTTGTGCCTGGGACATGGCTCAGCATTGGTGAGTTTAGCCCCAAAACCACCAGCTATAATTTCTTGAAAACATGTAAAGTGCTGTACTCTGTCAGTTGAAACATACAGCTAATCAAGGTCCAATGCTATGTCCAATTGTAAATAGACATCCTAAATGTAATAAGGATTTTATCCAAGATCTCAGAATTCTTATATTTATTGTACATATGTCTGATAATCTTCCGATTATTGGCGATTTTATGTTCATGTTTGTGGTTCATCAAAAGCCTATGGTTAAAGAGTTTTTGTAACTTGTTGACTCATTTAATCTCACTCAGTTTGTTATGGAACCTACTCACCAGCCGGTTATACACTAGATCTTGTTTTATTATTTGGATTTCCAATTTGCAATAGATGACATTTGTTTGTCTGATCACAGACCTGTTTTTGTAATGTCATGCTTCCTTAAGTACTTCCAAAACAAACTGTCAGGCAACATCTCTCGCTCTATTAACCCTTCCACAGCCAAGATTTTCTCATACTGTATGTATACAAGGCTTCTCTCACCAGCTGTTTTGAGGCTCCCTCCTCTAGCCTTAGCAAAGAGGGGTTAAGGCTGATTTATCTGTGAATGAAGATGATTATGTGTTAATGAAGATGATTATGTGTGAATGAAGTGATTCTGTTGCATTCATTTTACATGTACTAGTTGTTTGTTTGCATGGCTGTGTTAATTATCTAACCACTCAGTTTAATGTTGTTATACTTAGATGTAGCTATGAATATTGCTGCCACAATTGTATCTGAAGAAACAGATGTTTTATGTATAGCTAACAATAGTACTATTTTGCCATGCTTTATACTGATATTTCTTCAGTGAAGCTTACCTGCTCTACATGCCAAAAAACACTTTGCACGACATTTCCGCCTAGTGCTAAGAAGTGTAATGGGAATCTACACAACAAGGCCACACAACTATACATGCTGAGTATGTCTCTCTACACCTACATGACATTAACAACACAGACGCGCAGAAGCATAAATTAGGCTTTAGTCACTATGCTTTATTCCACTTGCTCTGACATTCTGGATTATGTTGCTCCTTCAAAAAGAGGGGAGCGAAATGTCACCCACACTCTCAGACAGGTAGACAGGAATGCAGAAAAGTAGAGAAAACAGAAAAAGGACAAGTTGCATTTGTCATATGAAATGCTGTGAGTTTGTTTAATTCAATATCACCTCTCATAAAACCGCAAAAGCTAAATATTTCTCTGACACTCATAAAGTCTTGTTCAGTAAGATTAACAAAGCTTTACACCCGGTTGCTACTGCCTTTCCTGATGTGACTCCTGAAACTTGTGAAGATTTCCTGACCTTCACTGGCAAGATTTATGACATAAGATCTTGCATCTTACCTCCAGATCACAACCACTCTGATTGAGACACATGCTCTTTTTCATCAGTTTCCACCTTTATCTATTTTCACATGTGATAGACATAGTTTCACATGAAGCCTACTACCTGTCAACAGGACATTGTTTTAAAGTGTTTGTCTCAGTTCCTTGCACACAATATATAGTGGTCTCGTCCTGTTTAAAACATGCAGTGGACCAGACCCTTATTAAAAACTATAATCTAGACTTAACGGTTCTTAATAATTTTCGTCCCATGTTAAAAATGTTATTTCTATCAAAAGTACTAGAGAAAGTTGTTTTTCCCAGCTTTCCATAAAAAAAATAAAAACAGTGTTCTGGATGAATGTCAGTCAGGTTTAATGTCACAACAAAGAAATAGTATCAGTGAATCACTGTCGCCAGTCATCTAGAATCAGGTAACGTTATGGTCAGGATAAAGGTTATGGTTAGAGTAAGGTATAGGGTTAGTAGATTAAAGATTAGTTAAAATGTTACTGAAAATTCATAGATGATCTGTAGAGCATCTACAGAAACACTTGTGAAACTCTCAAAATACATTGTTACCAAAGCTTTTACTAATCTTATCAATAAAAAACAAAAAACAATGGTTTAAATATTTTCCCACTGTCATGTCCTGGCTATGCCCCTAGCCATCTTTGCGCTGGCTGGGGCCATAGTCAGGACATGGCCAAAAGAGGTGACTCTGGCCACCTCTATGGGCTTTGGTTTCCCCAATTGGAGGCAGGTGTTCATTATTGCCTCCAATTGGGGAACCTATTTATGTTGAATGTTTGCACACGGATGTGTGGTTCATTTTGGTTGTTAGCCGAAGGCGCTACTACCCAGTCGTAAGTTTGCTTTAAGTTTGTTTGTTTGTTCCGTTTGAACTTTATTAAAAACATGGTTTACTACTCATACAGCCGTTCTGCCTCTGCCTATCTGTCCAAACCCCAAATTTATGACACCCACAGCCCATCATCCCTAATGGTCATGCACAGAAAAGGCAAAAAAAACTGTAAAAAATACTGATGCTAATTATCTTTCACCCATCAAAATTGAAAAAAATCACATCAAGAAAAATGATTAATATTCTCGCAATAATCTAATATCTTGATCTTCATCTTGGATATACCTAGTTACTGAAGGGTGTTTCTTTCTACTTAACTATTTTCCATATTATACAACAGTAGTAATAGGCACACATGTTAATAGAAATGCATTTCAAGTGATTACCTCATGAAACTAGTTGAGAGAATACCAACCGTGTGCAAAGCTGTCATCAAGCCAAAGGGTGGATATTGTGAAGAATAAAAAATATAAATGTATATCGATTTTTTAACACTTTCTTGGTTACTGTCAAGGTTGGATAACAGGACCTGAGGCAAAGAGGAATAATACATAAACAATGGTTTTAAAATACCACAAAAGTCAAGAACACAACCACAAATTAAAGGGCACGAAGCACAATGATTAACATCGTGGGAAAATAACAACTTAAATTGGAGCCCCAACCAGAGGCAATGTCGGGCAGCTGCCTCTAACCGAGGGCCAACAAAACTGAACATAGAGATGCCTAGAGGGCATCCCTGCAGTCAGGCCCCTGACAGTTGCTACATGATTTCATCTGGGTTATTTAATTATTTAGTAAGTCGCTTGGTTCACTAACTATTTCTCGGAGAGGGTTGCTGTCTAGAGCAATTCCTGTCTTCATGGGTGTGCCACAGTGTTTGATTCTCTGTATATATCGATGATGTTGCTATTGGTGATGGTAACTCTGAATCACCTCTATGCAGACGACACCCTTCTGTACACATCATTGAACACTGTGTTAGCTCCTTCCGAGATCTCCAACTGCTCTTGAATTTTGGTAAAACTTGTCACATCCCCGCCTCTGTGATTCCGCGGAGGGGGGGGCCTTGCCTCCCTGGGCTGAGATCGCCGCACCTGATCTCCATCATCCCCTCCCACACCTGTCCCCAATCAGCGATCACACACTGGATTCCACTTGCCTCATTACCGTCAGTACTTCTGAGGAACCCTTATGACTCGTCCCTGCTGGATAATTGATCCATAGTCGCATGTGTTCCTTGGCATTCCGCAATACTATTATCCGTTCGTCTGTGTCTATCGTGTTGTCTGCTGTTTACCGTGTTGTTAGCTTCCTGTTCCGGTGATGTCCAAGAACAAAAGTTATGCAACCAAAAAGTCAGGGGAGAGCCATCTTTATTCAGCATGAGACTTACAATGTTATCAGGTCATAGTTCCCACTCTCGCTCTCTCCAAAGAATACAGGAAGTTCCACAGTACTAATAATACAAGGGAGGCGGCCTAGGGTCAAACCCAGACAAATACCCTCCAATAAGAAAGGCCTAAATGACCCTTGTATAGGATGTTCCAGCATATGGTCAATGGTCCTATCCCTCAAGCCTGTGACAGTCACATGGGCAACTCCTAGCAGGAGGCATGGACAGGGCATGTGTACTATCTATACACCTCTGCTCAGAGTTAGTCAGTACATCTGTGTTGTGTTAAGTTTCTCAAGCCTACTTTCTCTCAGTGTCTTCCATGATTACAGGTTTCCACCAGACCTACCCTCTGCCCGTCTCCGATTACTCTGCCTGCCACCTACCTGTACTTCTGCCACCAGGCCATGTACCGACCCTTTGCCCGACGAGTATTGAGCCTGTAACATTATGAACAATAGACTATCAAATGCTGCAATTAATTGAATAACTCTCTAACTTGGCAACCAGGTACGCCATCATTATTTCAACCACTATACGAAACCGGCTGATTTCTAACACTATTCTTCATTTAGTCAACAACACTCCATAAAACACCCACCTCTGCAACCTCTGTGCACTCATTGGCTGGACATTGATCTGGCCTTAGCTACACACTCGATGTCAACCCAATTTTATCAGCTGATCTGTATGACATTGCTAGGTATATCTGTCATGTCCTGGCTATGCCCCTAGCCATCTTTGCGCTGGCTGGGGCCATAGCCAGGACATGGCCTAAATAGGTGGCTCTAGCCACCTCTATGTGCTTTGGTTTCCCCAATTGGAGGCAGGTGTTCGTTATTGCCTCCAATTGGGGAACCTACTTATGTTGAATGTTTGTGCACGTAGTTGTGGTTTATTTTGG
>JACXGJ010007927.1:0-28750 GCA_016801105.1 Esox niger
GATGTAGCCTATAACAACATGCAAATAGTGTTGTTGGTAGTAGATGTAGCCTATAACAACATGCAAATAGTGTTGTTGGTAGTAGATTTAGCCTATAACAACATGCATATAGTGTTGTTGGTAGTAGATGTAGCCTATAAAAAAATGCAAATAATGTTGTTGGTAGTAGATGTAGCCCATAACAACATGTACATAATGTTGTTGGTAGTAGATGTAGCCTATAACAACATGCGTATAATGTTGTTGGTAGTAGATGTAGCCTATAACAACATGCATATAATGTTGTTGGTAGTAGATTTAGCCTATAACAACATGCATATAGTGTTTACAGTGTACAAGTGAATATTGTCCTAATTCTATAAATCTCTCTAGGACAGACAACTCTATAAAGAATCACTGGAATTCCACCATGCGTAGGAAGGTGGAGCAGGAGGGCTACCTGCGAGACATCCCGACCCAAGTCAACAAACCAAATGCTCCCATCAAGCAAAGAAACATGTCCTCCTGCTCTTCTTTGGGACTCCTGGGGAGACAGAATCATAATTTCATGACTATCCCTAAAAAGGTGATCCCTAACCCCACATCTACTGGATTGAACAGTAGCCTAGTAATTGAATGGAAAATTAACCACTGGAATTTGACTGAAAACATTCTCAAAATGTATCTATGTTGGGAATGTGTGTGTTTTGAAAGATTCCAGCATATCTCTTTGGCCTGTTGGATAGCAATTACATGGACAGTTTTCCTGAAACATCTTTATTTGCCCCGGTAGGTTTCCTGTCTGCCCTCACTCAATATTTTGCAAGTGGACTTTTTCCATCTCACCAATGTATAACAGCTCGTCTGTAATTCAGCGTTCAATGTCCAATCAAAAAAACATTAACCAAAGATTGACCAAAGAGTAAAACAATAGGAAAATCTTCTATGACAACTAATGGTACATACCTGATTTCTCTATTATATTTGTTTGGTTGTTTTTAACTATTAAACATTTTATGTTGGCCAAAATGTGGAGTGCAAAACGACACTGCATTACATTTAAAACTGTTTTAAATGTAATGCAGAGTATGAAATCATGTAATAATTACATAAATATAATCATTTAATTACACTTCTACTACTCCAATAGTAATAATACTTCATTTTGAATGGTGGAAGACTTTCCTGGCTCCCTCACTGAAATCTTACATTAAAAGTAGGCCTCCATAAAAATATATAGAATTATAAAACAAAATGCTTTTTCAGACATCGTTGTTAGGCATTGTTCAAAGTCATGATGTACTGTTACACACCTATGGTGCTTTTGGAAGATATTCAGACCCCTTCATTTTTTCCCACTTTTTTATGTTAAACAGCATCAATCTACTCACAATAAGATAATAAAAAATAGAAAACTGAAGTACCACATACATAATCATTAACACATTTGCTTTGAGGCTCAAAACTGAGCTCAGATGCATCTGGTTTCCATTGATCATCCTTGTAATGTTTCTACAATTTTCATTGTTTACATGTGATAAATACACACACACCTGCCTACAGTATAGAAGGTCCTCAAAACCCTTTATTCAATACATTGAATTAGAATCAGTATAATCACCTCTGGCAGCAATCACAGCTTTGAGTATGGTATGCCTCTACCATCAATGCACACCTGGATTTGGGCAGTTTCTCCCATTCTTCCTTTCAGATCCTTTCAAGCGCTGTCAGATTGGATAGGGAGTGTCAGTGAACAGTTATGTTCCGGTCTCCCCATAGATGTTTGGGCTTTGGCTGGACCACTCAAGAACCTTCATAGACTTGGCTCTATACCACTCCAGCATTTTGTTCGGTGTGTGCTTTGTTGTGGTTGTGTTGCAAGATGAATCTTCACACCAGTCTGAGTTCTTGTGCTCTCTGGATAACGGTTTTGTCAATTACCTCTTTGTATTCTGCTCCGTTTATCCCTCTTTCAATCCTGACCAGTCTCTCAGTGCCTGAATCCCCAGAGCACCATCAAGCTTTACCGTAAAGACAGCATTAGCCTGGTGATGAGTGGTTCGCCAGATGTATTGATTGGCAGTGAAGACTTACACTTGTCACTTACAAATGTCCTTGTTTTTAGAAAGAAAAGCAAATATTTTGTCTATTAAAATAAAATCATATTCATTAGAAATACAATGTTCGACATTGTCGTTGTTGAGGTCACTCCAGGGTGCTGGTCTTCTAGGCAAAGTTACAAGGAAAAAGCCATATCTCAGACTGGCAAATAAAAAGAAAAGATTAAGATGAGCAGTAGAACACTGACACTGGACAGGAAGACTGGAAACAAAAACCAGCATCCAGTAGTCGCTGTTTCATGAAGCTGCCAGTTGAGGACCTGTATGGTGTCAAAAACTATACACCAATGTATTTGTCATCTTGCTAAATTGTGCCCTGAGGCCTCCCACACCTCTTTCTATTTTGATTGGAGAGTTTGCACTGTTCTGTTAAAGGAGTAGTACACAGCGTTGTACAAGAGCCTCAGTTTCTTGGCAATGCCTCGCATGGAAAAACCTTCATTTCTCAGAACAAGGATTGACTGATGAGTTTCAGAAGAAAGTTATTTGTTTCTGGCCATTTTGATCCTGTTATTGAACTCATATTCGCTGATGCTCAAGATACTCAACTAGTCCAGTATTATTGATTCTTCAATCAGCACAACACTTTTCAGCTGTGCTAACATAATTGCAGAAGTGTTTTCCAATGGTTTTCCAATGCTCTTTTAAAATTATAAACTTGGATTAGCCAACACGATGTGCCATTGGAACACAGGACACCCACAGGATGGTTACTTAAAATAGACCTCTGTACATCTATGTAGATATTTCATAAAAAATCAACAGTTTTTGAGCTAATAGTCATTTACAGCATTAACAATTATCTACATTGTATTTCTGATTAACTTGACGTTATTGTAATGGACAAAAAAACACGGAAATTTCTGAGTGACCCCTAACTTTTGAACAGTAGTGTATATTTTGATTTTGTTCTCATCAGACCAGAGAATAATTTTCCTTATGCTCTCATAGTTGTTCTTCAGCAAGTAATATGCCTATTACTCTGGAGTGGTTTCCGTCAAGCCACTCTACCATAAAGAACTGAACGGTGGAGTATATGTCAACATCTGGGAGGAGAGTCTTGCAGTTGTTACCAGCTGAATAAATCATTGATAAAGGGGTTTCATTGCTGGGATAGGACATTAAGGTGGGCTCTCATCGCCACTGGAATTCCCTCTCTCCAATGCCATTCGGGGACGGAGTCACTGGCTAGTTGTTGTCTCTCTGTTACTCACTTGTGCAATTGGGCTGTACTCTGCTGGCAATACTCGGCCCTCATTCAGGATGATTGTGGTTGGTGGGTGTCCCTTTGGTTGATGCTTGGCAATGTGGGTGGATTGATTTCCTGCATGTTGGGCCCTGTCCGGAGCCTCCCCTGGATAGGGCCACAGTGTCACTGGACCCCTCAGTCTCAGCCCCAAGGTCTTACGCTGCTATATTATTGTGCTGGGGGAGTAGGGTCAAAATTGTACCTGTCTTCTGTAGTTTTAAACTTAGGAGGACATGAGGTCTTGGCATACATTTGATTGATTGATTGATTTGATGAAGGCCGGGTTTCTGGAGATGGATTTATTTGGAGAAATGTGGATGTTGCTGAGGTAGAAGAAAATTGATGGTTTTGATGGGGGGATTTGAATGAGAGAGAACTGTCCAGGTTGACACCATATATTCATGCTAACCTTTAACCTTTAAGTATTGTAGGATTTTAGAAGGGAGGGTTTGGTGCTAAATGTGCAGTTCAGGTCCTACCGCTTTTAAAGAATAGGAAATATTTGGTGATGATGTTGTTGTTAATTGTTTTTGCTAATAAATTATTATTAATGAAAGGTCAAATCATCCCCGGGTTAGCTAGCTACTCAAAGACACTGTACAACCTAGCAGTGAGTCATCACTGACCGCTTAGATGTTGCTGTTCATCTATTTAAAGCTCTTGCCAAATCCATTGTCATTGTCAAGCCAGACATGACAATTAGCATGACAATTGTGTTGAGTGGGCAAGGAGAAACAAACTTGCACTAATGCCTGCAGTATAGGGTTGTACAATATTGGAAATAACTGACATTGTGATATATAAACCTGACAGCCTGTAGCCTTCATTCTTTTAATGCGCAATTGTGATTAACTTACCAACTGCATGATGCAGTCTCTGTGGCCAAAGCACTGCAATCTGGTCCACTTGTTCAGGGCGGCAGCCTTTATCATGTCCGCGTCATTGTCTGTTGTTCTACATACTAGACGACTCTCATCTAGGCCCCAATCAGCTAAGGCTTCTCTCATCCCTGTTGCGATGGTCTCACTTGTATGATCCTCTGTGAAAAATGCAGTTTGCGAACAGCAACTTTTCAGGTGGATGTCCTCATTAATAAAGTGAAAGGTCAGACAGATGTAGTGCTCCGTTGACAGGTTGGACCACAAGTCTGTTGTTGCTGTATAATATTCCACTTGTGACAGATCTGTTTCAACTTGTCTTACATTTCTTGTACAGCTCTGGGATGGCAACTTGAGAAAAATAGTTGTGCGATGGCATTACATAATGCTTGTCAAGCAAACAGATTAGGTTTTTAAATTTGGTAACTGTTAATTGGTACCATGTCTATGGCGACGTGAATTATTATTGATTCTGTGATTTTTCTCTGCCGTTAGGAACCTTTCTTGTATGGTGTTTTTGCTTTGGACGACATTGAGATGCTTTGCACTTGTCATGCGAAGACTTATGGTGACGCCTTAAATTATCAAACAAATTGGTTGTGTTGCCTCGTGGTGTGGCAATGCCTCGTGTTGTGACATTGGGTTTCAGCATCGCAATGTCTATGCTGAATTGATATATTGTGCAGCCATACTGCAGTACACAACCCTGGTGAGGAATCTTTGGATGGAAGTGGACCCCCCTGAAGGAAAAATGCAGATTACATGTCATCTTTTAGCATCAAAATGACTTCTACCAATGTCAACCTTTAGTCTCATTACACATACCTTAATTAATGTACACTTGATGGTTAGAGCAGCTTTCCCTGGTTTGATTTGCTGGTCAGGTCTCTGGTTCTTACCATTACTTTGGTATTAGCAACTGTCTAAATCTGGAACAAGAGTTAACCTTTCTCTGACCTCTTACTTCATCCCACTTTACAGGAGACAGAAGGCCACCCCTCCATCTGGTCTAGCAGCCTGACAGATGACGGTCCGACCAACTCAACCCTGAATAGCTTGGTTAACCACAGTATGGAGGGCGACAGTAGCTCTACTGTCTGCCCCCCAGTGTCTCCTACCAAGTTATTGGCTGTGGAGGCCAGCTCCATACTCTCCTCCTTACAAACCATTCCTGAGTTTGCAGAGACTCTTGACCTCATCGACTCGGTCAGTTGTGGTCATAGAATTACAATGCAGAGGAATTAGATTTAAGCAGCGTAGTGCTCTTTCTGTCTCCCAATTTACACTTTATTATTATTATAATACCTTTATTTCAATAAGGAACGCAGACCGAGACCAAGGTCTATTTTACAGCTGGACCCTGCATATACATGTTTACACAAACAACTTAGGTACAATGATTAAAAAGAAACAAGACCAAACTAGAGAATCGTAAGGATCTGAGTGACCTTGACCAGGGCCAAATTGTGACGGCTAGAAGACATCTCCAACTGCAGCCCTTGTTGGGTGTTCCTGGTCTGCAGTGGTCATTACCTATCAAACGTGGGCCATGGGAGGAAAAGCGGTGAAAGGGCGACAGGTTTGTGGGTGGCCAAAGGCTCATTGATGCACATGGGGAGTGAAGGCTGGCCTGTGTGGTCCGATGCAACAGACGAGCAACTGTAGCTCAATTTGCTGAAAAGGTTAGTGCTGGTCGTGATGTGTCAGAACACACTGTGCATTGCAGATTGTTGTGTATGGGGCTGCATAGCTGTAGACCAGTCAGGGTGCCCATGCTGACCCCTGTCCACTAACGAAAGCCTCTACAATGGGCACGTGAACATCAGAATTGGACCACGGAGCAATGGAAGAAGGCCTGGTCTGATGAATCGTGTTTTCTTTTACATCACGTAGATGGCCGGGTGCGTGTGCGTTGCTTACCTGGAGAACACATGGCACTAGGATGCACTCTGGGAAGAAGGCAAGCCAGCAGAGGCAGTTTGATGCTTTGGGCAATATTCTGCTGGGAAATCTTGGGTCCTGACATTCATGTGGATGTTTCTTTGACACGCACCACCTACCTAAGCATTGTTGCAGACCATGTGCACCCTTTCATGGCAACGGTATTCCCTGACGGCACTGGCCTCTTTCAGCAGAATAATGCGCCCTGCCACAAAGCTAAAATGGATCAGGAATGGTTTGAGGAACACAACGATGAATTCAAGGTGTTGACTTGGCCTCCAAATTCCCCAGACCTCAATCCAATCTGTGGGTTGTGCTGGACAAACAGGTTTAATCCATGGAGGCCACACCTCACAACTTACAAGACTTAAAGGATCCACAGCACACCTTCAGAGGTCTAGTAGAGTCCATGCCTTGTTGGGTAAGGGCTGTTTTGGCAACAAAGAGGGAACCTACACAATATTAGGCAGGTGGTCATAATGTTATGGCTGATCGGTGTAGATATTACAGCCACTAATAGGACTGGATTTTTTAAACAAATTCAGCGCACTTGTCTTCACACAGTGGAAACAGTACACAGAGCAAACATAAAATAACTGTTTTAAATCATGTTTGTCAGTAACAGATTTTGACTTGCCTGGCCCCACAGGATCCATTGGCCTGGAGTGAGGTTACAAGTTTCAGTCTGAAGGAAGTAACTTCGCCTGTGAAACAGAAAGTGACGCCTGTCTCCCAGTTGGGAACGTCAAAAGGAGCTGGTTACCATTTTAATGACCCGGCTATATCTGACCTGAGTAAGAACTATGCTGAGCTGATGCCTGCCCCCTCACCCGTCATGACCAAGCTGAGCATACCTCCCATTCTGAAGATGGATAAGGGGGAGCAGTTCCCCGACAGTCAGTGCCACAGTGCATGCTTTTTAGACAACAGCGCTTCAGCACCTAGGATCACTCCTGTCAAAGCACTACCTTTCTCACCTTCTGAGGTAGTATCCTCTCTGATATGAATGTCTAATTTAATACCATCAAATACTTATACAAACTACTCATTGATCTTTGGTGTTTGTAAAATACACTAGAGCAAGGGTAGGCTAGTCATTTCAACCTCGGGACTATCTTTGTCAAGTGGATGGCCTATGGCTTAGAACAAAAGTCATATAACTATAAAATGTACTTTTTGCACTGCGAGTTGAACAATGTGTATTGGTAAAATACAATCAAATTTGTCTCTAAAATACAGTAGTGTGTTTGTGATACATTGTAAATATATCTGGCACAAACACTCATGTAAACTTTTTTTCTGTAGTTTTTCACTGTTTCTGGAGTTGACGATTTGACTCTAGACAATCCAGCTCTAACTTCAACCCCTGTTTGTGCCCGCAAACGATCCAAAACTACCCCCTTACAGGAGTTAACAGCCAGGCATCTGAAGGAAAATGAGTGAGTTTTAAAGGCAATTCTGTGTAGTTCTTTGATTATAGTTCTTACATTCCAGTTTTGTCAACCAAAAAATGTATTTCAAAGTGAATACACACTACTTGTGATGTCCTCAGGAACCTTACCAGTTGTTCTTTTTTACTGGCATTATATTACAAAACTATGCATCTACACTGTTCTTATTAAATTCATTTTTGGAAAATGTGGTGTAAAATCTTTTTAAAGAGAGTTTTCTTTTTTTTATGGTTTGTTCAACTTTCCCATTGCAGGGAAAGTATTTTTAATCATTCTGTTACCCTGGTGTTGCTACATGCTACATATACTGTTTGTGTTATGAAGGTTGAGGACCCCTAAGGTTCGTAAAGCCATAATGCTACCCATGCCACAAACTCCAACGCCCTTCAAGACCGTCACTGCCAGTCAAGCAAAGAGGCCTTGCCAGTTTAAAATGATGGTGTGTTTATAAAGTTACATACTTAACAACATTGTCATAATGTATTAAGCTTATTTAATGTGTGTAAGAAGATAAGCTATGCAATTTCTCCTTGCTCTAGCCAATTATCTGTGTGTGTGCGCTGTGTTAGTTGCAGCAGCCAGCGTCCTTGGCTTACCAGGAGGAAGAGGGTCTGAGAGAGGAAAGTGTGGTATATGTACTAAATCATGAGGAAACGCCATCAGATTTCTGTTCCTGGAAGCATGAGGTATCCTAACATCATATTATGAAGTCATTCAATTCCATTCAAACAAATACATTTTTCTGTTTAGGGCAATTATGTTAGTGCTAGAGCAGTGTTTAATGAGTAAGGACACATTCCAACCACCAACAAGCACTAGGTCTGAGAGGAAATAGAGAATATGAGTAAGAATGAGTGGTAATGACTTCCAAGTGCAGTCCATTTCTGAGATTATACATGGATGGAAACAAAGGTTTTACAGACTTATCCATTTCATGTTTTTGAACCCAGGCAGACGCATCATCCATGAGAATAAGAAAATCCCTGGATGTGGAACCCTGGAGCAAAGACTGCAACCATGCTCAGCTCTACCCCAAAGAGCAATTAAAGAATGTACAGGTAACTGGAAGGTCAAATGTCAGAAGTTCTGCATCCATAGGGCAAATATCCAAGTGGGCCAAAATGCTGAACAAAAATTTAATTTACCCTGAGATAAAATATGAAAATGACCAACAGCCATAGACCAGTATAGATGAAGGGAAATATCCACTCTTTTCTCTCAGATCCAGGGTGAGAGCTTGCTGAAAAGCAGCCGTCTAAGGTCCACCATGCTGGGCTGTGAGGAGCTGGTGTGCTCACCCCCCCTCATGGTGGTGGCAGACCAAGACGAGCCCTGCTGTTACCTGCCCCAACACACTCTTACCATAGCCGTCAGTGATGACTGCAACCCGGATGTGATCAGGATCCTCCATCATCTAAACACAGTTGCCGAACACAACCAATCTGAGGTGAGGAAATCCCCAGCAGCCATTAAGCTTCTTCTTTATTTTTTTTTTACAGATATTTTTGCTAATAAAACAGTAGAACTTTAAACAGTGTGTAAAATTGCAAAGGCTCAACCATTACAGTTTTTCTTCATGATCAGCTGCACCGAACTCATAGAATATTTTCAACGCTGAAGTCTCTGTAGTTTATTCGTACAGTATTTCTTGTGTTTCTAATGTGTTGGACTGGGTCTATTCATTATAACTGCATACCGTAGGATTTCTTTTAGCAAAGGAGAACAAAACCAACTGTTTTTTATTGGAAACATCCATTGTTGTTTCAGATGAGCTGCGAGTGGGACGCTGTGCTTTTCGGGAAGACTGATGATCAGATTACTGTAGCTGAGCAGGCCAGAAAGTTTCTCAGTTCCCAGGTACCTGGCACTGCCACCAGAACGCTGGTGCTTTGACCCTACTTAGTAGCTAACATTGAACCGAGTCCTAATGTTGGGGCTGTCTAGGTGGTCATAGGAGTTAACAAGACAACACAAACAAATTTGACAACAGGCTAGCTACCAGTCACTTAAATATTTTTTGTTTAAGAGGTATACCAGCAATCTTACTGTAAATAGCAGATTTTAGATTGACTATTTTAAATTTAGTCCAGGGGTAAAAAACTACCTCCTGTAGTTGTGTCTTTTAGGTTGATAGCTAAATTGCATGACTGTATGTCACCAATGTAAACAACTATACATATACCTAAGGACGCTTATTTAATTACCTTCATTTTGTCCCTGAACACTTATTATTCAAAACTTTTATATGAAGATAATTTCATCAATGAAGTCTTAAAGTCTATAATTGTTTGGAGATTTCACTAGGGGAATATTTATGAATGTTTTGCACATTGAAGGAGTAGAAAAATGATAATCCTTTAAATGTTTTATGCAGCTTTTAAAGCTCATCTTTAGGCGTTAATGCGATTTTACTGGCAAACCAGACCCTACCACTTGAACTGAATTTAAAAAAAAGTTTTTACTGTTAATCAGTAAATCATGTTTGATACTGAATCCACTGTTTTAACATGTATACTGAAGGTAAATTTGACTACTTTGTTCAGACTGAACATGCATTTCATGCGTCTCATATATCTCTCCGTAAATACATGCAGATTTCACAGAACACACTATATCTGCTCAATGTTCACTTTACAAAAAAACAGTTCACAGCATTCCACCTCCCATAAACTTTTAAGGTGTGTGTTTAAGGTGTAGAATACCCACTTTGTTTTGCTTTAATTTGTGGATGTTTGAAATTGAAATCAGAAGTCAGGGCGATGGTGGCGTTCGACTGTGTACATATTATTTTACTGCTAGAAAGACATAGAAGTTAATGCAGTTATTGGAGGGTCAGAAGCCTCTGGCTGAGATCCTTTCATTGTCATGTGGTTGATGTACAAACATTTAAGTACTTGTTCTATGGGAGTCCAAAATGTTCTTATTTTGTATGCAATCTAAAAAGATTTCAGTGGTAACAAAATGGTAATTGTAAATGCTAGTAAAGCCAATACTTTATTAGCAAGATTTTAACTGAAATTTAAAATTTGAATCATAACAGTATTTAACAATTTCCAAACGGAATTTTAAGAAAGTCAAGTTTTGATTCTAAAAAGTAGTGTGTCAATAGTTTTAACCCACATTAAGATGTATTTTATAGACCAATGTTAGCTTTTCATTACTTGTAATGTAGTTTATTTTCAAACTGGTTATTACTGGTTAAGGTTGAAGAATAACAAATCTAAAACAGAAATTATACACTTTTGTCAAAGTTTTCATATAGGACAATATCACACATTGTTTGTATAAAGTCACTACCAACTTATGAACAATGTAACCTTGTTTTGATAATAATTATAATAAAAGTGTACAATCATTATCTGGTGTTGTCAGTACCTAAGTAACTAGAGCATGTTTTGCTTGTGAGTTCCTTAAGACTGGATGGACATGATAAGGAAACTAAAAAAATCTTGTCAGTAATACTATAAAGAATTTTACATTTTATGTCATAATAAATGTATGCATATTAATAGACGGAGACAATTTCAATCATTGTAAAGTTAAGCAACAATGCAAACAACAAAAGGGTAGTAAAAAGAAGGCAAATAATGGATCATGTTTGGCTATACACAACAGACTCAGTGCAAAGACACAACCTTTGCCAGACTTCAGTTATTGTAGTGGTAAAATACGGTTTCAACTACAAAATGGTCAAAGATTTTCAGTTAACACAAACACAAATTTTTTATGGACTGTGGGTTTCTCTTCGATAATCTAACAATGAGCAGTTAATACATGCTAAGCAAACAACTGACTAAATTATGCAAGATTTTGACTTTAAAGATGTGTTGTGATAGCAGCAACAAACACAGAATAAACACTTAAAAACCCATGATCCAATTCTGTATCAGAAACATCAGTCGGGTTCAAATGCTACGTTGGTGGAGCCATCGGTGGAATCTGGTGCCTGGGTATCACTCCTTCTTCGGTGGCCTTTGGATAGAAGGCGGTGCAACAGGCTGGGGGAGCTGTGGGCTGAGCCGGAGGAGGCCTCGTGGGCTAGGCCTCGGAAGAGACCCTCTTTCCTATGCCTGGGAAGCTTTGGAGTGCTGTACCAGCTTCAGACATTAAGAGGAAAACAATCATAATGGCCATCTCGTTGATTCTCTGGGAACAACTGCTTGAGGATCAGCATAACATATTCTGGTGATAACAGTTTTTAATATGACTTAAACTGTTAAATGCCCAGTCTGGTTACAGTCCGTTTTACAGTGCAGCTCATTCTGTTTTAGTTTTTTAATCAGTATTTCCTGATAGATGTTGGTTGAATTTTAGTTGTAAGCTAAAAGACCAATCAGACCTTGTTTTTTAATTGTTTCCTTAAAAAACACCCTTCCCTTCTAGTACACCATGCTCAATCCCTACCCAAGCACTTCTTTCTGCAGTCTCTGTTTGCCTGGCTGTTTCACTCAAACATCAGGGCAGCTCCTCCTCAGTCAGAACTAATTCCCAGTCAGAACTAATTCCTCCAACCCACTGGTGCAACCACCATTAATGTGCAGTGTGGTATACCCACCTAGCTATCTTCAGATTAATCTACATATTTTAAGTCAATTTGAGAATCTAAGAAATGTCTAACATTTTAACTAACTACACTCAGAAAGCTCCTAGCTAAATTCTTGAACATATCTTTTTCTTCTTAAAAACAATTAAACGTAAGGTACTAAATTGTTACCCAGAAATGTGTTAAGAAGGATGTGTGGTATGACAAGGTTCTGACCTTGAGCAGCAGTGGTCGTCAGGAGCTGCACCTTTGGATGAATGCGGCCGTAACGAGATTAGATTGGCTTTTGCTGGCTCATGATCATCTCTCTTTACAAACAAACAGAACTCATTTAGACAGGCCAAAAATAGGTACCGTGTCCCAGTCAGGGCGCTACCTTACCTGATTCAGTTTGGTCACACACACTGAGGGAAAGTACCCTTCAGAACCATTCTGCAGACGGCCGAACCACCACGATGGCTCATCCCTGTAGAGAACTTGGATGACATCACCCTGGAAGAGATGCAGCTCATCTGGCCAGTGAGGCCTGTAGTTGACTGCTGCGACTACCTAAAGGGTTACAAGTAACATGACACAAAACAAAGTACCAACATTAAAATTTGTCCTGACACTTCAGAAAAAGTCATTTGTTTATGCTGGCAGATGACAATTGAATATCTAATCTGAGACTGCTAAATGTAATACAACTTAATGCCCTCTATTTTGGCTAGCTTATGCTATAAATCCTGTTATTGGGATTTAGTGAATTAGTTATAAATAGATACAATTAAGTAAATGTCTATCTTTATGAACCAACAGAACGAAAGTCAAACGCAGCCACTGCTCTTTATTGAAAATGACCCTACAGAGGACCAGATAAGAGGATTATCTTGTCTTAAATTACAAGTCAATCCTTTTAAGACTGACTCTATGGACATGTAGTTTGCCAGAAGAAAGGTTTGGACACCACCCGTTATGTGGATAAAATTACTTTCAGGATTTCATTACTAGTTGTACGCAAAAGATAAATATGACTCGTATATTAGTTTGTTTACTGAAATGTGCACATATATGTTCTATTTTAATTTACTAGGATCCACATGACTTATTGCACATGTAGCAGCTACTCACATTAGACACATGACAGCACATAACATACTACTAATTATATTCCATTAAAGTAAAATATATTTAAACAATTCATAAAACTTGTAAATAATGACATTTAAATCAGTATATAAAAGACTAAAACATATTTACACACTTTTCATTTATATTTCATATATATTTTATATTCTTACAATACAGTTAATTATAGATTTAGGAAGGGGATACATTTGGTACAGAAGACACCCAATGTGGTATGTACACTACCGTTCAAAAGTTTGGGGTAACTTAGATATATCCTTTTTTTCCATGAAAATACATGAAATTAGTTGACTAGTTGAAATATAGCAAAATTGTATAGTAAATACAGTAATTGACAAGGTAAGAAACAATATATTTTTATTTAAATAATAATAACTTTTCTTTTGTCAAATAATCCTCCATTTGCAGCAATTACAGGCTTTCAGACCTTTCATTCGAGTTGTCAATTTGTTGAGGAAACAACGATTTTAACACATGCTTCCTGAAGCTCCTCCTACAAATTGGCTTGGCTTGATGGGCACTTCTTATGTACCATTCAATCAAGCTGCTTCCACAAGCAGGTGTAGGAGGAAATTGGCTCCAGTCAAGTGCTGTCCACAGGGTATGGCATGGGTGTGGCATGGTGTTGAGTATGGCATGGTGTTGAGTATGGCATGGTGTTGCAAAATAGAGT
The DNA here is from genome assembly GCA_016801105.1 of Esox niger. NCBI lineage: Eukaryota > Metazoa > Chordata > Actinopteri > Esociformes > Esocidae > Esox > Esox niger. The sequence goes on from JACXGJ010007927.1 coordinate 13,963, forward strand.
AATTTCCTTCTTTGTCAAGATCCTCCTAATCTTTTCTTTTTATTGGCCAGTCTGAGATATCATTTTTTTTGCAACTCTGCCTAGAAGGCCAGCATCCTGGAGTCATCTCATTACTGTTGACGTTGAGACTGGTGTTGTGCGGGTACTGTTTAATGTACCTGCCAATTGAGGACCTGTGAGGCGCCTTTTTCTCCAACTAGACACTGTCATGTACTTGTACTCTAGCTCAGTTGTACACCAGGTACAACTCTTCTTTCTATTCTGGTTTATTCTGGTGTAAAGGGAGTAGTACACAGCATAGTAAGAGATCTTCCGTTTCTTGGCAATTTCTCACATGCATAGAATAGCCTCAATTTCTCACATGCATAGAATAGCCTTAAGATTAGACTGACAAGATGAAAGTTCTTTGTTTCAGGCCATTTTGAGCCTGTAATTAAACCCACAATTGCTGATGCTCCAGATACTGAACTAGTCTAAAAGACAGGACCAATGGTTGCTGATAATGGGACTCTTTTTGCCTATATAGATATTCCATTTGAAAATCTAAATACAATAGTTATTTATGACATAAACAATGTCTATACTGTATTTCTGTTCAATTTAATGTTATTTTTTTCAAAAACAAGTAAAATTCCAAAAACAAATAAGTGATCCCAAACTTTTAAACAATAGTGTATATCTGTTTGATTGGATTACATTACACAAGCCAAACAGGGATAAAAGTCTATCTTGTAGTGATAAGAAATTTGACTCTTTGTACTGACTATGATCTTGACGTTCACTAAAAAGTTCAAATCTTTCAAGTTATTTTCAGTCAGTAGGCATTACAGCAGCCCATGGTAGGTCTAATTATTTTAGACCTACCATATGTTCTCCAATAAATGGTTAAACTAATATGTGGTGTTTTCTGCTTAAACTATATATTTTGTTGCCTTTCTTCTAGAGAGGTAACCTCATCTCTTCTGCATTGACCCTGAGCATCAGAGTTGCATACTCAGTCTCCTCCTTTACTCCCTGTTCACACATAACTGTGTGGCCACACAAGTCCAACGTCATACTTAGGTTTGCAGATGACACCACCATCCTGGGTCTCATTTCCAACAATAATGATACTGAATACAGAAAGTAGGTAGGGGACCTGGCTACATGATGCCAGAACAACAACCTCTCCTTTAGCGTCTGCAGGACTAAGGAGATGATTGTGAACTTCAGGAAGCAGCAGAGGGGGGATCTCGCCCCCATACACATGGCTGGCGCTGAAGTGGAGAGTCTCTAACTTCATGTTTCTCTGTGTGCCCATTACTGATGACCGCACATGGTCCAAAAATATTCCCATTTTTACATTATTTGAAATTGCTTCTATTCACTATTTTATATGTTGTATTTTCTGTTATAATTTTTAGTTCAAAAAGTTCATTTGTCATTTGCAATAACAAGTTATGGCAATGAAATGCTTGGTTTTCCTACTCCCGACAGTGCAGTTAAAAGTTTAAAAAGTAACAGTAATTATAATATAAAATTAAGAAGATAAACTATTATAAGAACACTATAAAAAAACACGAATCAATAATTATAATAACTGTACAACCATATTGCAATGTAAAAGTGACATGTGTGCATGATATAAACTGCAGATGAGCAGGATATAAAGAGACAGATTTGCATGGGACTATGGATGGAAGTGAAGAGGGGCTCCTAAATTGAGCAGCCTTACAGCCTGAGGAAAAAACAGCCCGTTGCCTGTTATTTTGGACGGAATACTCCTGTACCTTCTGCCTGATGGCAGCTTGGTAAACTGTCCGTGGCATGGGTGCCTGGGATCTGTAATGATTTGTTTGCTCCTTGTACACCTCTCAGTGAAGAGATCCTGCAGGGATGGCAGGTCAGACCTTGTGATGCGCTCTGCTGGTTTAGTAATTTTGCTTTACATACTGAATGCATATATTTCTTAATTACTAGGTAAAAGTTGTATGCTGTCCCAATAATTAAATTGTTTAGCACGACACATGTTCTTCAGTGTACTTAACAAATAGAATTTGACAAATGACAGATGACATGGGCATGAAGAGCTTGACTGACAGCTGAACAAAGGACAATAGTTAAGACATGATGGACCCACATATCCAGTCCACAAATTCTATATACAGCTAGGAACACCAAGACGTGTGTGTGTGACTGTCATAAAGACTCATGTATGGACCCAAGGACACTAGGGAGGTTGGAACATATGTCAGTTTATGATTGGAGGATAATTGACTGAGTAGGGTTTGGCAATATTATCACCTTTTCTGGCATAAAAGACTTATATTTAAATAGTGGAGAACATGAAACACAAAAAGTCCACACCATGGACTCTGATTTTGTTCATGGATCAGAAGGGGACAGAATCTAACAGTGTAAATATCAACACATCTTTAGGTCTGTTAAGTCATTAATTTGAGTTTTGCCCAGTGAGTAGGACTAAAAACAAAAAAGAATTAAGGAATTCACATTAATCAGTTCTCCCACTATTTTTATGATACTTCTTTGCATTGAACCCTATCCAAAATGTTGGGCCTTGCAGAATATCACTGACACTACTCATCATGTGCTTTGAGTGACACTGGATATCTCTGTTGTAAACTGGCACTATTAATTTATAATGAAACGTAATTACCATACCTTGTCTGCTTCCCTGGGCCTGTATTTTGTTCTTGCTCTGCAAGCTAATGAAGAGGGATACACTTTGTCATGAAGCCATAATGAGCTGTGAGGCAAGATAACAGCAAAATGATGCTGGGCTACTGAAAACCAATTAATGATGACATCCTTAAAAGGCAAATAAATGATTCTCTAAATGACGCACAAGATAAATCACAATGAACACCAGGTAAATACAACATCAACTACAAAATAAGTTATATCACTCATCTTTGCTGTTCTGAGATACCCAAAATTGTATTCATTGTTATTCACAAAACAAAGACGATTCTAAATTTGAAATATAGGCACTTGATACAGTATCTACAGCCCCAGATTACAGGTGGCACTCACCTTGTGGTGATAAGACAGTGGTGAACACTTCAAAGTGTCCATCACTCTGCATGTAGATCTGTTGCATTTTCTCCTCTCCTGCTGGGTCTGTGTCACTGTCTGACAGCTCCGCACAAGCTCTCCACTTTAAATAACTATCAGTGTCACTAATCCCACTCTGCACTAAAACGAACACAGAGACACAATCCCTCAGTCATACATAACCAGTAACGTCAGTTTTTTCAAACTCTGACGTCTTTGAATCTATTTTTATCTGTGAACTGTCGTTTTAAATAATGACGCAAAATAAAACTGAGCTTCAATTTTTTTTTAATGCCTTAACATTCTATAATATCTTACAAAAATACAATAAGGTTTCAGTGAATATACTGGAACATTTCACATACTGCAGTTACTACAAATACAGCAAATAAATGTAATTCTGACTTGATATAAAATTACTATTTCTTATAAAATTATTCTTCAAAAAAGAAAATGTGCTATTTGCATATTGAAATCGCATTAGAAGCAGAAAACAGAACAAGCCAAGAAAAAAATGTGTCAGGAAAAAAATAGGATTTAGTTGTATTAAAAAGATTGAAGTCTGGTTTTATGTTGGTATAGAAATGATTCTGATAATACTTGCTGTAAAGTAAAATGTTATTGATTTTTTACATTCATTTCTATCAGGATAGTACAGCAACGAGGAGTTAAGTCTTTACATAGTATCTATAAAGAAATACTAATTGTATCACAAATGGCACGTTTGCCTATGTAGTACACAATGTAGGGAACAGGGTTCTAGTGGGGATGCAGAAAATCTGTATCCTAGTGATAACTGCACATGGCGCTTTCTCTCAATGGGCTGTAATGCTTTTCCAGTGTGCTATCTTCTCTTAAAAGCAGCCAGATCAGAGACTCTTAGATTACCTAACAGTCCATTTAGGTGTTCTGGAAACTAGATTAAACATAGCTCACTTCTAAGAATGATGCTTCACTATCGTGAGAGTCCAGTCTAGTTCATCTTCAAACGAATTCAGATTTTTTTATAGCGTACTAAATTGTAGAAAATGTAGATTAGCCTTGGGCAATTGACGTAGGTGGATTTATTGCCATAGAGTGTATGCAGGGGCACAGTCAGTGATAAAAAGGACATTTAGCCTATATAGAGTTTAGTAACTATGGTAGGAGTGTGAGTGAAATATACTGAAAGAAACCAAACACCATTTAAATCAGCAGCAAAGCAGAGGCTCTACCTGTTGGCATCACTCGCCAGGTCCAGCACACAATTATAACTGACCTGACCATGGCCAGAACATACTGTCCATAGTACTTTTCTTTGACCATTTATGGTGTGGTCAAACAGCTATGCCAAGCACCATCCTCAGACCATCGCTAAGTCTGTCTGTCTTATTACCTAATAGGTTTGAAACAGAGCACCATTTCCATGCTTGTTGTCTTAATGCTGTACATTCATAACAGTACAGTTAAAAAAAACATATGCTAAAAAAAAAGCATTCAGCATATACATGCCTGAAAATATATCTTCAAACAAATTTTTTATGTTTCAATATATTATTTTAGAAACAATATTAGTAAAGTTTAAGTGAGGCCTCAAACAAATTTGTCAAATCCTCCTCAGTGTGTTCTCGAGGAGACAGCTTTGTCACCCTCTCCTGAAAGAGAAAAACAATTTCTCAGTCAGTGAAAGACACAGAAACCAGGTATTTTATATAATTAACTTTTTTAAATAATTTATGACAACAATTAAACAGAGTTTGACAGTAGAACACATACTAAACGTATAAGTGTGAACTACCTGGGGTATTGTTCCTCGGACTAGGTCAGGTATGTCGTTCTTGGTGTAGCCGATGGCGCTTAGGCCGTCATCCACCTTCAGGTCATAGAGGAACTGTCTCAGGGTGTCAGCCAGGAGCAGCCCAGCGTCTACCCGCTTGGTGTTTTTCACATGTCCCCCTGAGAAGTACAATAGAACCAGATATCTACATAAAGAACATATGAAACATTCATTTTCTCACATATATACAGCGCCGGAAAGAAATAAGAGACCACTGCATCTTTTTCTTTCCTTTCCAAAAAAGTAAAAAGGAAGTAATATATATATAATATATATCTCCTTGACCACTATTTTTGACCAGTGTACTATACAGGGAATAGGTTACTTTTTAACTAATTGTTGTGGGATGGGTGGCTGTTACCAAGTATCTCTGCAGCCTCAAGGTGGCGGTCTGGACACATACTAGCAGTGAAGGCAAAAACAGCTGGTGAGGTTAGCACCACTGACAGACCATGAGGCTGTGGCACCAAAGAGCAACAGAACAGAAAACCAACATTGACTTATGCGTATAATGACGTGTTTTAAGCAGGTAGACCAATTCTAATATTTCTTTTAAACTAAATGAAGCCTGATCCAATCAACTATGAAAACAAATCTGATGTGATTAGTCAAAAGACATGCAAATCCAATCAGAATTGGGCTGACTGTGTAAACACGGCCACTACCCCAACAGTGGAGAAAATATTTATTTCAAAATATCTAATTCAGTTTCATAAAATACACATAAAAACATGCCATAGGTTGCTTTGTACAGCTGCTAAAAATAGAGAACATAGGGCGCAAATAGTGTTACCACAACAGGGTGTTCCACATTATAGCCCTTAGCCATGTAGGTTTTCACATTTCCAGCAATAGGATAAGACATGCCGTGGCTAAAGAAAAAAAGAAAATAAGTCTTATCAGTCACATAAATCACAGAATACACTGAAACTATTAACATAAGGACACGGAAGAGCACAGCTTCAACCAAACGTGATGCACGACGAACCCTTCACCATAAGTGTACACCAGCATTTCCGAACCCAATCCCGGCAAACACACTGGCGAGATGCATACTGGACCGGGCCTCTAGATCCTCTGCGTTGTTCACTGCCCTTAAAAGGGAGAAAAACAAACCCGGTGAAATGTCATTTAACCTTCAACACCAGGGACAATAACAAGAACCCCACAACTAATGTTTTGACTGCAGAACTGGCGTGGTCAGCTGCAGAGTAGCAAGCGCAACCTTCACTGAGTGAGCGTTTACCGTTTCATGTATTTGGCCACTATATTAAGAGCACGCCTGGACCAGACATCGCTAATGGGGTTACTGCCCTGGTAGGCGGGCCGGCTGATGGGGTTGGGTGGGCGGGGGCTGCGCATGTTGTAGGGCAGAGCAGTGTAGGACTCCAAGGCGTGGCTGCATAAAACGGGAACACAGAACACATACTAAATTTCACATTCTATTTTCCTATGGTGTCGATCTGTCTGGCTCTGCTGTGGACAATTGTGAGTGGGAAAAGATCCACACAGATCACTGAAAAATGTTGGTTGTGTGGGGCACGTTGAGTTGATCTGTCAGTTAGATCACAGTAAAAATCCACATAAGAAGAATGCCTTAGGAAAGCATCAGAATATGTAAAAATAATCTCATACCCACAAATACACGATATCAGTACATACCATAGTACATCAAAACCGCTGTTCGCAGCCACCCTTTCTGGCATATGAAGAGTGTGAAGGGGATCCACTATTCCAAGGGTTGGCTTAATGGCTCGGTTAGCGATGCCTGAACCAAAAAAAACACAGATTTGAAGTGCTTTTGCAGAAGAGTGGGCAAATATTGCCACATCAAGATGTGCCATGCTAATAGACTCCTACCCAAAGAGACTGAGTGCTGTAATAAAATCAAAAGGTTCTTCAACAATGTATTCGTTTATGGGTGTCCACACATATGCAACCAGGACATTGTGAGTTTTTTTATTTTCCCCCTCAAATATTTCAGTTGGTTTTTCAATTGAATTGTTCATGTTATAGGTCACATTAAAGGTGGAAAACGTTCTGACATGATTTATCTTTGTCAAATATTTTTACATCACAAACACCTGCAATTTTAACACGGGTGTGTAGACTTTTTTTTATCCACAATACGCACGCACGCACAGAGAGAGTGGGGGGCAAAAACATGAGGAATGGGGGCAAAAACCAGTGTTGCGTTTATAATTTTGTTCTGTGTGTTATATGTATATATATATATATATATATATATATATAAATAAATATTTTTAAAAAACACATACATACATACACAGTACTAGCTCATACACAACCTAGTTCTTTAACATACCAGTCTTTGCCTTCAGTTTTTCATAGTCGAAGATTGCAACACCCGTCGTCTCACTGCCAGTCCCTGCTGTTGTGGGAACTTAGGAGAAATACGGGAACATGATGTGAGCAACCTGTGCCCATTTTCTGACATCTTCAACTGCTGCAGTGCCCTCAACTAATATTGGATCCCTTGATAAATGAGTAAAACTGGCTGTGAATTTTTTTTATTTGCTGTTTATCCTGGGCTGCCAATGATTTTGGCACACATTGAGAAAAATAAATTCATATAAAATAATCTTTTCTTTCAATTTTTTTTTACTTTGACTAAAGGTTTGATTTTTGTTAATATGTTGAACGAAACATCAAGAGGATAAACAAGGAAAAAAATTCAACGCCCATTTTTATCATATTTACCAAGGTGCCATCCACAAAATCATAATCAAATTATATTTATCGGGTTCAGCAATTTTGTAAACCAATATGCCTGTAGTGTGATGAAACAAAGAAATACAACCCTTTATTAATACCTGCTATCAGGGGTTTGAGAGCACCAATTACAGGCTTTCCCTTTCCTATGGGCGCATTGACAAAGTCTAGGAAATCTGCCTCAGGATGGCTGGCATACAGGTTGGCAGCTTTACAGGTGTCCATCACTGATCCTCCTCCCACAGCAACGTAAACATCAAACATTTCTTTCTTGGCAAAAGCAATTGCCTCCTTGAAGCTTTAAAGAGTAGAAATTCAATTAGAATACCACTTACAAAATTTTCTGTGTCCCAAATGGTACCCCATTCCCTTATAGAGCACTACTTTCATACAGTGCCCTTTTGGGTAAAACACCAGTCAGAAGTTTAAGAGATACAGAATGTAATTTAGGATGTTCACCTACCTGGAGTCTGTTGGTTCCACGCGCACATTGTCATATACTTTGTAGTTTACCCCATTCTTAATCAGGGACTCCAACACAGCCTTGACAGGAGGGAGCTGAGACAGGTTCTTGTCTGTCATAAGACACACATTTCGGGCTCCCATGTTTTGAAGATCCTGAAAAAAAAAAAAAAAAAAGTTTAACCTTTGGTAATCTTGGGGAGGTTATTAATGTTAATGTTCAAAGCAAGATTGTGTGTATTTACATTGCATGTTTATTTTCTTATGAACCCAACCCATCACAACACCATGTTGCTTATCTTATCAGGAAGAGAATCATGTAGAGAAATATTAGACATTTATTTACCATACCAATTTCTTGTGTGACACCCTCTCCATATCTAATGTTTGAGCTGGCCATCTGAAATGTAAAACAAAAAATATGGACATTGGCCAAGGAAGAATACTACTGACTAATTCTCACAAATTAGATATCTTAGAAACGTTATTGCTAAATTACTTATTTAAAAATATCAATATATTCTCTCAATGTTTTTTGCATTACTTACAAACCACACGAACCTTTAAAGCCTTTTGAACAATTTTAATGCTAAGCCAGTTGGGAGTAAGGGAGGCTTTTGTTGAAGGAATAGTACTGCAATTGTTCATGCCTTTTCTGGGGCTTATTTAGCCTTATGCAAAGCCTCTGCGGGTCACGTCAATAAAGTACACATATGGTTAAATATTTACCTCAAATGCATAGTCAGTCTTTCTTCCACAGTCATGTCCTGATGCTAAAGAACACACATGACAACTTGAAAACAACCATGTTGTGACAGGGTAAAAAAAAACACCGTTTTGGCCAACTTTCTATTGACGCTATTTACCACACTATTATAAAACCACCGTTGTCTAAACAGATGAGCTTTTGTACCTGACGGTATGTTAACTTAATATGCGCCTAATGAACTATACGACTGTTCTAATAAGAAGTTATTTCAACCTACCTCGATAGAATTTATGGGAATGGGCAGGGCAACTGCACCTGTAAACGGGGGGGTAAACCGCTCATTTTCATTCCAACAATGGTAAACATGGCAGTGCAAGGTCCTGTTCCCTTCAACGCTACACTGCCACCCAGGCTACTACAGTAACAAGTTATGTAACTTTTTTGATGCCTGAATAAGTCAATCACATTTGTATTAATCGTACATAGTTTATCGTGGTTATTAACTTACGCTGCTTTTTCAAGTTGCCTGAGCAAATGTACTACCCTGTCGCGTCTTGCCATGTTGTCCAAGTGTTTGACTTTCTCGCTTTCAGGGTTTGCTTTGGACTTCAGGTCGGAAATAGGTCCAGCCATTAAACTGGCAAATGAGCGCCTCTTACAGCATAAAATGTGAACAGATATAGATCAGGGGTCATGTTGCTGTTTACCGACATTTCAATTTGAATCTTATTTTATTTTCGTAGAATAATATGCGCTGAAAATATATTTGTCACGCACTATCCGATATAATAAAATATTCCTGCCATTGTAAACGTTTCTCCATTTTCTGAGTATTGTTAAGATGCTGCATGAAAGAGAGTTTATTGAAAATATAATTACGATAGGTAAATGTTCAATAGCAAGCTAAGCTGATAGCCTTATAGGAAACGGGCGATAGACTTCACTGAAGGTTAATTCACCAAAAAAGAATAAGACCTTGAATAAAAAGTGAATATTTACTACTAAAACCCCTGTAAAAATCATAGGACCAATCTCCCACAATAACAGAATACCCCCACCGGGTACCTCCCAGGGCCATTGTAACACATTTGTTGGTATTAACACAATATGTAATCACATAAGTGCCATGGCATGTAGGCTTCAGTTGCTGTAGATTTGCTGTCCTGCATTGGAGTAGACTACGGAGCCCTGGAGATGACATTGAATGATTTTTTTAACAAAACGCTCTCGTTTTTATAAAACGTCCTCTCGTTTTTGTGAAAACGCACACTTTAAATCACGAGAGCATGTTTTATAAAAAATCATTAAATGTCACCTCCAGGGCTCCGTAGAAGTGTATGTTTTACCTCAGTAAAATAGCTGGATCTGCAGAACAACCAAGGGTGTCTATGCCTGTAGAGTAGCTACATTACATTGTGTCAGAAGTCTTCAGGAACAGAAAATATGTAACTAAGATATGGCATCTTCACAATTTGGACACGCTTGAATCTTGTGATGGGTCGTTTGCGAATATCAGAAGTGCTGAATCTGTTTATAAAAATATTTTCTTAAATTGAGATAGGAATATGCAAACGATTAATAGCGTTAACTAATTCAAAGAACGAAAAAAAAAAAAAAAATATAGGCCTAAATGCTCAAGCATCAGATAAGCCTAATTCCCGGTTTATAGCCGCACCGTGCATAAACCGCACCAATGTGTAATTTAGAGCCGTGAAAACACCTTTCATTGTATCTATTTTGACGTTTGTTTCATCATGAAGGACAGAGATCAGAGGTCTAATTATCATTAATCATTTGTTTGAACTTCACAGAAAATTAAGAAATGCATTGAATTACATGCTCATTTCTAGTAGGTGATCAAGGTGTGTTCAAAACAGCAAAACAAAAGTTAAATTTGGCACGAAATAGGCATATATGTTGTTGTCGTTTAAATGTACTAAGGCCCAACCATGCAGGCTTATATCAGTCTTTAATAACACGTTTGAATTAATTCGTTTCCGTAAATTACACCTACAACCACGGACATAATTTTTACAGGCCGTTGGATACATCTAAAGCAGCTGGGCAAAACTATTCCTTAAACAATTACACACAGTCGAAAATCATGGAGGATAGAACAAGTATACTCACCTACTCAAATCTTCACTGATGGGTTTGTAAAGAATCAGCGGTAAATTTTATTCTTATAGATAAATAGGCCTGAATGAGTGCATGTTGTGCATACAGTAGAATGCAATAAAATATGCATAAAATGACCATACAGTGCAAAATCTACAATTTCAATAAGTGTACCCTAGTGTCCAAAATGCCTCTCAAAAATGCCTATCCTATTGGACACCGGGTCATACAGCTCACAGATACAAAAGCATTCGAATTATGCCACACAGATTGTATTCTTTTTGAATGTTTAGATTTCTATGCACTTTGTTAATATACACAAAAAGCTAATCTTTAAACGCATACGTTTAATAGCTTCATTTTTCATAACAAACCAATGCATTTTGAATACATTGTGGTTAAGGTAGTGTAGTATTTCATTTAATTATTTAATTAGAATTGTTTTAACACCAATCAATTCTAAACATATTTTGTCAAGCGCCTTTTGGGAGCCAAAAGAGACATCTCTTTTTGGTGCGCTGAGCATTGGGCATGCCTGCACCATGCCAATAAACTTCACAACTACACTGTGTGCACAATTATTAGGAAAGTTAGTATTCTGGTCGTATTATTATTTCTTCGCACATTTTCCAACTCCAAACCATATAAACTTGAATGCTCATTGAATAGAAACATTTTCAGGTGATATGTATTCATGAAATGAGGGAGGGTGTGGCAACATTGCATAACACCTAATCAAGGTGTGCCTAATTATTAGGCAGGTTCATGATCTCAGGTAAAATGGGCCAATTAAGAGATTTAACGGACACTGAAAAGTCATAAATTGTAAAATGCCTTTCAGACGGATGCAACACCCTGGAAATAGCTTAACTATTGAGGTGTGACCACCGGACAATCAAACGTTTTGCCGCGAATAGTCAACTGGGGTGCAAAACATTTATGGAGAAGAAAATATGCAAATTAACTGAAAAAGACTTGAGAAGAATTCAAAGTGAAGCTACCAAGAACTCATTATCCTCCAGTGCCACCAAATTCCAGAACTGCAATTTACCTGGAGTGTCCAGAAGTACAAGGTGTCAAGTGCTCAGAGACATGGCCATGGTCAAGAAGGCTGAAAGAAGACCACCACTGAAGAACATTCACATGTTGAAGATTGGGCAAAGAAATACTTGAAGACAGATTTTTGAAAGGTTTTATGGACAGATTAAATGAGCCTATAAAGTGTGTGTGTGTGTGTGTGTGTGTTTGTGTGCGTGTTTGTGTGCGTGAGTGCGTACGTGCGTGCGTGTGAACTCATGGGGACCTTTTGCTGGGATCTAATGCAATGCACTCCAGCAAGTGGTTGTACTCTGGTGTATCGGTTAGTTCAGTATAGTTCTCTTCATGTTGCTCACAGTGAGGGAGTCTCCTTCGTTGGATGCCATGTTATGCTCGATCATATACTTCGAGAGCACAATGAGAGACACAGTTAGATTATTTTTTTTGTCACGCGGTACAATGGTGGCCTTTTTGAGTGACTTAAGAAGCCTCACCATGTCCTCCGCATCACTAATGTCTGACCCATCCAAAGTATCGATGTCACTGACATTTCGTCGAATGTCATTGCCCAGAAGAGTCGCTGTCACAGCTGCTTGCTGTTTGAGATAGCGTAGCGACATTAATGACTAACAAGCTCCAGTACTATCTGTTTGGCTGCGAGTACAGCTGTGGCTGTGGAGCTTCGGTGAAAGAAGGCAGCAATGTGCCTCACTCTGCCCAACAAGCGGCTCACACAGGACACACTCAAACCCGCTTGGCTGGTGGGCAAAACACCTGACATGGGGCCTAGCCCAGTCTCTCTTACAGCAACATCAATATTCCTCGCATTGTCCGTGATAACAGCAATTCCATGGTTGGCCGTTTGAAGCCCCCATTCACTCACAGCTGATTTGAAAACTTCATCAATATTAGCCTTGATGTGTGTTTTGAAAAGATTGCAAGTTTGGAGAACAAAATCTCCCACTTGCTAGTTATCACATGGGCTGTGACTGAACGATAACTCTGGGTAGCCCTGGAGGTCCAGCTGTCAGTTGTAATTTATATGCTATCTGCTTTTCTGAGGGTCTCAACTACCTTAGATTTTGTTTCCCTGTAAATCAGTGGCATGACAGTCTGGCTAAAGTGGGGGGCATGATGGGATAATGTAGGGGATAGCGGGGTACGTTGTCACACTTTTCACACTGTGTAACATTTGAAGGGCACAATATATCACAATGCTATAAATGTCATTCCAAATGAAAGAAGGAAGTCTTGGGCACATATTTTGTATCCATTTCCTCATATCCTATTTCAGTACGGAGTTATAGACTGTTAAATAGAGAGTGTGCACTTGTGACCATTTGCCCTGTCAGCATATAAGTTGTCAAACTATGTAGGATAAGTTGTCACATAGGATAATCAACAAATAAGAACGCAACTAATCCATGTTGAATGTTGATTTCAAATTCAAAACAAATTCTATTTCATGAAAGTACTCAAAATGAAAACAATCATGCCTAAACAATCTGGCAAACCATGCCTGTCAATCAAAACAATAATGCTGGCATAACAACTGCAACTTCACCTGCTTCACGGCCTTCAACATTGTCAGGTGGTGTGCTGTCATTATCTGTCTTTTATGATTTCTTACAACCTTTATTCTTTCCTTCCAAAACACATTTCCTCATTGCAATTACATATTCATTACAGACATATTACGCCCTCCTTCCTGTCTATCCTTGTTTCCACAATACAATTCATAACACCACACTAAATTAATGACACAGCATAAACTACTAGTGTATGTGTGGATATAGTGTCTCATTCAGTAGACACACACAACCGCACAGATACGCAAGAGTCTGTCTTGTGTAGGCTAGTCCAGGGATATGTCAGCTGCTTTAAATTATACGTATAATATAATAATCAATTTACAGTAACATTTAATAATATTATCAAAGCTGATTAAAAAGTATTACAATGTTTCCTGAGCATATTCTAAGTGTCTATTTCTACAGTGGCAAGCTGTCACGTGTAAATAGGCACATATTTATATGTGTCAACTTGCCCCAGACTGGCATGAGTGTTAATTTTGGCTAAATCTCAAATTTAGCTTGACATAGTACTCCAGATAAAGTATCAAATAACATGTTACTGTCTCTTCTACTCAATGCAAAGTTATAATTTCTACATTCATACCTTAAAAGGTTTTCTTGCGTAAAATCTAGTGGCAAATATTTACTTTTGAATGTAAAAAATAGGAAACTTGTGCTCACCTCAGAATAGAGTGTTCTTGATTACTTGTGGACAGGAAGCTGACTATAGAACTTGTAGTCACACAAAGTAGCTATTTGATTTTTGAGAGAGCTCCTTTAGTGTTGGAGGTATGAGCAGTGTGACAACTTACCCATGTGACAACTTTCCCCGCTCTCCCCTATTTGGGCTCCAATGTGTTGCCCAGACCAGCGTCTTGTGAGCAACATTAAAAAATCACTTCCGGGTCACGAAAATTAGGATTTTTTCAAAATAAAAGAGACCAAAATATTACTTTAAAACTGACATAAATAGAGTTTAATAATTGTTTAAGAAAATTTTCCTCTCGAAACATAGAAAACAATTCATGTTTGACCATATTAAAGAGTAAATTCAATAAAAAGTGGGTATTAAAACACATTCCAGCGGCAAAATTCACGAAATGCCAATGACTGAATATGGAATAAATATTGCCTCACTGCTCATAAACTATTGAATATTCCACAGAGAAAGCTATGTAGGAACTGCTCAGGAGAGTATGTAGAGTAATACAAACCTGTCAAACGATGGGTAATGGTGTGCTACATCTAGCAACACAATATTTTCCACACCCTCTTTTTCCACAA
>JACXGJ010007928.1:0-28746 GCA_016801105.1 Esox niger
GTACCCGGCCAGATAAATAACCCTCCTTAACTCCGGTACCCGGCCAGATAAATAACCCTCCTTAACTCCGGTACCCGGCCAGATAAATAACCCTCCTTAACTCCGGTACCCGGACAGATAAATGACCCTCCTTACCTCCGATGCCCGGCCAGGCATTGCAACTGGTCCAAACCCTTAGCCACTGGCACTGCCTACTTGAAATGTCAGACTTGATGTGCCCCAAAAAGCAATGAATCACATTATCATATTGCTGTGTGAAGCTGGCTCAAATTAAGATAAGACATTTGTGGGATTGTGAAACCTACTTTGAGCTGGCCTGCTTGTGTAACCATAGATACCAGCATCTTCCATTAAGCACCTGCATATTGCATTCAAATGTCAACTCAGGTTTAATTTTAGTGGCTTTAAGAGTATTCACCCACCTTGGACTTTTTCATATTGTACTTTCAAAATAATATCAAAATAGATCTTTTTGCCACACTTTTTTTCCCCAAAAAGTACATAATATCAAAATAAAAATTAACTACTATTTTGCTTAACCAGCTCAGCCATGGAGTACTGCAACTCATTTAGAGTTGCCATAGGCCTCTAGTTAGTCTCCCTGAATAGTGCCCTTCTTGCCCAGACACTCAGTTATTCAAGGGGGTGAATACTTTCGACAGACACTTTATTGCAGAAAAATGCTCAGGTATGTTAAAACTGTACCTTCACTCCTCAGTTACTTACTATAGAATGATATGGTATGCTGTATTATAATGTGGAGTACTGTATCTCTTCGGCATACGTTGTCATCCTTTAGACTTGTGTTATATGCTGTAGAATATAATGCTAAACACTTCTGTTTTGTTGTTTGTATGGACAATTTTCTGTTACATTATGTTACATTAAGAAAACAATATTTAATAGATAATTAAACAAAATACCATAAATATCATACATTCTCAAGTTAACTACATTAATGTTGGCATAAACACAACAGTAAAGTGGATTTTGCAAAAGAAAACACCATAAAACAGTAAACTCTACGGCATATGATCTAGTAAAAACCTTATACTATTGTATTTTTTCATGTGGGACAGTAGACCCACCTGAGTCCGCTCTCCACTCTGACTCGCCCCCTTCCCTGGGGGACCTGTGGGTGTGATAGTTACTGGGTGTGGGACCCCCTTCTCCAGGCATATGTGAGATTGTTGATGCGGAACAGTGCAGGCCCTCATGTACACCCCGGATGGATGCCGGGGGACAGGGGAGGAGGAAGATGAGCAGATGGAGTAGTAGGAGGATGGAGGGGTGAGGGGGAGGGGGGTTGGTCCTGGGGGAGCCCAGCCAATGGAGAGAGAAGTGGAATGAGCCCTGGCAACAGCAGTGAGCCCAGACTAGAGCAGAGCTGAACAGAACAGAGCTGAAGAAAAAGCGAGCCTAAAAGAAAGCAGAGAAAGGGGCAAAGCAGGGAGACGGAGACTGTGACCACCTGTGTTAAACTGGTCCGCATTACATCCTGTGAGGATCTTGTAATACCATTCTAGGTTAAGGTTAGTTTCATGTCCACACCCCCGCTCCACCCTAACCAAAGTCCTAGTTTTGTCTCTAGAACTTGGACTAAACCTGAAGCCTTAATTATGGTTGTAAGTAGATTGTACGATGTGTGACAGTCAGACGGCCTTCCTGAAATTCACCGTCTACACTATCGGTCTCTATCCACTCTCTCACCATTATGTATATCTCTGTCTCCCACATCTACGAACAATTAGTTGACATGGGTGTGGAATCTCTGAAGCTCGGGACATGAGGTCATGTATATTGGCTGACGGGTGAGAGGTCAAAGAGAAACCAACAGACTGAGAGACAGCATTTATGAGAAACAGGAAAACAGGATGACCTTGTCACCTTTGTGTCTTCTGTTCCTGGGGAACCATCTGTTTCATTTCCCCTGGGACTCTTTCAGTCTTTCTCATTGTGAGAAGAGAGAAAGGAAATAATTGATCTGCACCTCTCTACTGATCACAAAGATAAGTAATACAGTAATGAGGGAGTCTTAGGATTTTGCAGTTCATGGACTGGTGATTACTACTAACTTTGCCTCTAGCATAAACGCTGTATGTCCTAGTTTACATGGTGTAGATAATGTAGTTTTCACCGATCAGCCATAATATTATGACCACCTGCCTAATATCGTGCAGGTCCCCCATTTAGGTACTGACCAGTGCAGACCTGGAAAACCCCACAAGAGCTGCAGTTTTGGAGATGCTCTGACCCACTTGTCTAGCCATCACAATTTGGTTATTGTCAAAGTCACTCAGATCCTTACGCTAGTTTACTCGCTGAAAGTCAACGAATGTTTACTTGCTGCCTAATATGTCCCACCCCCTGACAGGTGCCATGATAACGAGATTATCAGTGTTATTCACATCAATGGTCATAATGTTATGGCTGATCAGTGTAATATCATTAGAAGATTCAGAGCATCTGGAGTAATTCCTGTATGCAAGAGACAAGGCCAAAAAACTATATTGGATGGCCATGATCTTCAGGCCCTAAGGTAGCACGGCATTAAAAACAGACATGATTCTTTAGTGATCACTGCAGGGCTCAGGAACACTTCCAAAAACCATTGTGTCCGAACAGAGTACATCACTGCTTCCATAAATGCAAGTTAAAACTCGACCATGCAAAGAACCCATACACTATAAACAAGATCCAGAGCCCACATTCTCTGGGCCCACCTCATTTAAGATTAACTGAAGTGAAGTGGAAAACTGTCCTGTGGTCTGACGAATCAAAATGGGAAACTGTCTTTGGGAATCATGGGCACTTCATCCTCTGGGTTATAGAGGAGAGGGGTCGTCTGGAGGGGTCGTCTGGAGGGATCGTCTGGAGGGATCGTCTGGAGGGGTCGTCTGGAGGGATCGTCTGGAGGGGTCGTCTGGAGGGGTCGTCTGGAGGGATCGTCTGGAGGGATCGTCTGGAGGGGTCGTCTGGAGGGATCGTCTGGAGGGGTCGTCTGGAGGGGTCGTCTGGAGGGATCGTCTGGAGGGATCGTCTGGAGGGATCGTCTGGCATTTTATCACAGCATCCATGATGGTGTGAAGGTGCGTAAGTGCACTGCATGGGTGACACCTGTGAAGACACCAATAATACTGAGCAATATATACAGGTTTTGGAGAAATGATGACATCAGACAATGTCTTTTTCAAGGAAGGCCTTGCTTATTCCAGCAAGACAATGACAGACCACATTCTCCACATATCACAACAGAATGTCTGTGTAGTAAAAGAGTCTGGGTGCTAAATTGGCCTGCCAGCAGTCCAGACCTGTCGCACATTGAAAACATTTGGCACATTATGAAATGAAAAATATGATACAGAACACCCCGAACAGCTGCAATCCTATATCAAGGAAGAATGGGAAAACATTATTCTTTCAAAACTACAGTAATTGGTGTCCTCAGTTCTCAAACGCTTACAGAGTATTTTTGAAAGAAGAGGTGATGCAACACAATGGTTAACATGCACCTGTCCCAACTTTTTTAATGTGCTCCTGGCATGAAATAAAAAATGGGCATGTATTTTTCCAAACACAATAACCTTTCTCAGATATAACATTTAATATTTTCTCTTTGTACTATTTTCAGTTAAATACAGGGATAAATTATTTGCACATCATTGCATTCTTTTTTTATTTGCGTTATATGCAGGATCCTAACTTTTCAAATGTATTTGCCCTCTGTTAGATTTTCTGCATTTCGGCACAGTATTTATTGTGCATTTGGTCAGATCTTTTTATGCATTGTAGGTAGTCATTTGTTAGGTTGTCAAGTTGATCAAACATGCAATAATCAAGTTTGAAGAAGTTACTGGCCACACTGGTTATCTCAACCAAATGAAACGAATATTTCCGATCAGGTTTTGAGTACTTCAGTTAATAACCAGGCCGGGTTTAGACCAGCCCGGTCCAGTATCTGTGTCTGTCTGACCTTTACCATTGATGGACACATCATCTGAAGGCACATCATTCCACAACTCCAAAACAATTCCAGAAGAATTTCAGAAATGTTTTGTTCAAGGCTATCTGGAATGGATTATAAAGCCTCTGGGGCTCCATCGAATAACAGTCAGAGCCACTCATTTCAAATGCAGATAATGGTGAACCTCCCCATGAGCAAAGGTCCTGCTAATATCTCTCAGAGAGCAAGGCATAAAAAGGTCCAGGATGTATCAAAGAACCATACAACAACATCCAATGACCTGTAGGCTTCTTTATAGACTAATGTCAGTGTACATCAGTCCTCCATCAGAAAGCTAAAATGCAAAAACGTGATTCATGAAGAACATTAATACTTCAAGATTTGTTTTATGGACAGATAAAGGCCCTTTCTCAGTTGATTATTCACTGAGGGTACTATTTATCTAATTAATACCTTTAGTTGATGTTAACATTCTGTGTCTAAAATATGCAAACCTTTTGAAGATTGATTAGTGGCCAAAACATCCTCACGGCGCTGTATGTTATTTGTACTATTCTTGTGTTTTGGACACTCATGCTGCATATACTGTATTTTTTATTATTATTGGGGTTGTTAGATATCTGTTTTTGGCTCAATCATTCACCAACCATTGTCATTTCTTACAGCTCATCTTACTCTTTTTGGAATTGTTTTCAACCCCTAATAGGTATTTAGTTATGGCAGATGTGGGAATATATACATTTTTGGGGGGGCATTATTTACATTGTTTTTGTGCTCAGAAGTCAGTAGTCGAATTGACACAAGAATTCCGAATCAAAGACATCCTCTATCCTCCTGTAAAATAGAGGATGCTTAATGTTATGAGGCTCTTCAGTTTACACTGCTCCTGGGACAGGTGTTAAGGTCATATAAACAAGATATTCTGTCCAAAAACCTGGTGGCCTCTGCCAGGAAGCTTGCCACAAGTCAATGACCCTAAGCACATATTGATATCCTTAAAGACATTGTTTATTGAACGATTAGCTGAGGACCGGGAGCACATTTTGGAGAGATGCATAATGTTGTATATTGTAAACTTGTAAAAGTATTGTAAAAAGTATTAGACATGCCAAACCACAAGCTATTTATGCAAAGAACATTTTGTATATTTTTGAGATTTAAGTTGTTGATCTTTTCAGGACATTTGCAGTGTCAATAAAATCGCTAAAAGTTATTGTAGCCACTTCTAGAAAATGTCCTGTAGTTAATATAACATGAACTGTTTTGTTCCAGTTTGAACATAAAAAGCTTGCTGTGATTTGCAGTGTGAAATCTTTGGCTGACAGCTGGCATTTAGGATCTTTGGTGTGTCTTCAGCGTGTGTGTGAGTTAGTGTGCGTGTGTGTTTTGGACTGTGCTCTGTGTGATACTGTGTGTTGAACTCCTAGAACATCTCCTCCAGCTGTGATATGGGACTGGCTGCTGACTGAATGAACTCCTCTACCCTGCTTTTCACTGCTGCACACACTCACACACACACACACGATTGCCTTTCTATACTTCTGGGGACCTCAGAGCTCACCCTGATGCAGAAATCCATGTTCCCTATTCCTTACCCTTAAATCTGACCATAACCTTGACCTCAATAAACTAATCTTTATGCCTAAACTGAACTTAATCTTTGTCAAACCAGCTCTTAATGCCTAAATGTAACCGTAATCCCAATTTTACCCCTAACTCTAAATTTCACACCTAGTCAGATAAAATTGGAAAAGGTGAGGACTGTCAAAATGTGCTCACTTCACATGACTTTCCTATATTTACTATTGTTGGGAGGATCACTACAATTGTAAAACAAGAACACACAGACATGTGCGCCATGGCAGAAAGGGGAAAGGCATTTTTTTCCTCTGTGCCACTGTAACCCTATAAAGGTAGAATTCAGATTTCTTAAGGAACACCTATCTTACCATATTAGCAGCACGTCGTGCTATTACACTGATAGAACAAATTGATAAATATTGTTGCAAATAGCTAGTCTTTTGGTTACCACTATGTGGCTGAGTTTCAAAGACCAGACCGAACAGCAACACCATATGGAAAACAATGTTGTGGCCGTTGACAAAGGAAGAGGTGCAGCCAACTAATTATAACCACAGAGACAACGTATTCAGAGATACAGTACTCTAATCCAGCTGGCCGATAACCGGCCCATTTCTAGGAGTTATGTGGAGAGAGTCAGTGGTGCGGGAAAAGCTGCTGCTCGGATTCCAGTGGAAATGGGTGTGGCCTGTTGGATGACTAACAGACCACCACCCTCCTGGGGTTAAATTAAGCCTGGCAGAAGGACATCAATATTTTACATGTAGGGCAGCGGTGGTAGGACTGGAAAAGGAATGTGTGTGTATCTGTGTGTGTGTCTGTGTGTGTGATCCACGTCTGTGTACATGTGGGAACCTGAAGAACTTACATTTGGACATAGTTTTCAAATTGGGTTTAATTCTTTCAAGTTAGTTAGGCATTAGTGGTCGGGTTATAGTGTTAGGGCTAGGTTAAACTTAGGCATAAAAGTCTGTTATTGAGGGTATGTTGTGGTTAGGGTTAAGGGTATTATTGTTTTAATGTTACTACAATGTTACTACTTTTATAGCAAAACCAATGTGTGTTTTCGTGTGTGGTTATGTTATTCTGATATTCTATTTAGTGTGGGAAATACTGATTGGTCCTGTTGATTCATGAGAGAATGTAGATTCTGGTTATACAAACAAACTGTTGATGAATAATTAATCAGTTGCAGTCGATAAATAATGAAGAACACACATTTGTATTGTAAAAAACTCAGGAATGTCATCTGTTTCACTAGTGAGTTAATAGTATTGATGTTGTCTATGAATGTGTTAGGGAAGACCAAGTCACTGCATGTGTGTCATGTACAATATAGAGGCAATGTACATTTTTTGCAGTTAACTCTGATGTTGAGATAGCATCAAAAACCCAAGCCTTTTTAACAGAAACCCGGTTTCGGGTATGTTTTTGGTAACTATGATAAGGGAAGTGAGTCCTGCAGAAACATACAGTAAATCACCCGTATCACGAGGGGTTGGGAAGACAACTTAACTTTTGCTTTTAGGAAAGGTAGCCTATTTGTGGCAATCTAGTCATCTGTGAAGTGCATTGATGAACACTTAAGTTATGTTGACCAATTTTGAGATTTTGATATATATGTCTGAAATACCATTCAAGTTATTTTGATCTGCATGAAACTTAACGATATCTTCAACACCGTGTTTATGATGGAACTGTCAAAGTTAAGGCATTAATGCGTGCGATTACTTTAAATTACTTAGCGAGGTTAATTTCTTTATTGCATTTTTATTAGCTTCGGCGCAATACAGTAAGAGCTTGATTTTAGCGGGAGCTGACAGTATCACACATTTATTGATTTTTACCATTAACTTTATTGGCGGTTGATCTGACCTGATCTCTTCACAGAAATATTTTTCAATACAGTATATAATTGGAGTGTTGGGATTCACGTCGTGAATCGTGTTTACGTAAAAACGCGTTAGTAGGCTGCACATCCGTTTGTGCAATGGATGTAAGGTAATGGAAATATCTCTCTTTGCGTCCCGCACCCCAGTCTCACTGCAAATATCCATCAAACCGGAATTCTAGCCATGGCTCTCCTAGCACTGCTGCATGAATCTACCTGCTAACACTTTTGCCTGTCATTTTTGCATATCTAAGCATTCATGTTTCCACCAAATCATATTCTCATGGTGGAATTAGCAAACAACTGTGGTCTGCATGAATTACTCTACAGATGCATCCTGATTTAATGTTTGTATATAACATCTCTAGCCACCATGACCTACAGTATGCCATTGCCTATTCAAGTAGCCTACCTCATGCATTTGGTTGAATTTGGTAGCTTAATGTTATAGAGATATTTTTGAAGTATTTGGTTGTGGCTAACATCTTTCAGGAAATCTAATGTTTCCAGGCACCCACTTGAACCCCATAATAAACACATTTCAGCCACACTTAGGTGTGATTCAGTTAAATGCCTGCACACCATGTACCAGTACAGATAAAAGGGACTGATATGTGTTTTATACAGATGTGTTTTATACAGAAAGTAGCAGATATTGTCCTTGGTGCGTTAATCAAGAAAACAATACGAGTTGGCAACATTTTATTTTAATTTTTAATTTTTTTCAAAATAGACTATGCTTGAACTTTTCAAAGCTGTCTGTTGGCACAGGACAAATACTGTAAATGAAAACACTGGTTGAGCATGGCTATGGGTCGGCTTCAATGAATTCGTCTAACCGTTATTTTAAAAGAATGGCAAATAACTAATTTTCTACAATGACCTAGGAGAACATTTGTTTTTCTTTCACCTTGTCGATTCCGCATTAGCACCAGTGACATTTCTTCTGCTGGCCCTAACACTTGACCACTAAGCTATCCTGACACTTTTAATATCTTCTCCTTCATCTACCTCTGTTGAGGGTGTTTTAAACAAATAAACTCCTATCACATCTTCACAAGAAATACTCATTGGTACGTTACATATCATTTCGGTAATGGGCTCGTGGATGACAG
The DNA here is from genome assembly GCA_016801105.1 of Esox niger. NCBI lineage: Eukaryota > Metazoa > Chordata > Actinopteri > Esociformes > Esocidae > Esox > Esox niger. Next base: position 8,552 of record JACXGJ010007928.1, read on the forward strand.
TCACACCTAAGTAAATCACAAGAACTCGTTTTCTCCAACGCATGCGCGTGTTGTCCGTTGTATCTTTGCCTGGAATTGGCGAGCAGCAGAAAGACGGTTGTTCATTCCTCCCCCCGCCTCGCACGACGCTCTTTCGCTCCGCTGCACACCAACACACAGAGATCTTTACATAATGATGTTGCATGGGCCACCGCCTGCGTCTCGCATCCCTAAGGAGGACGGGGGGTGGGGGGCGGAGGCTCTAGTTGTCCAGTGCGCTCCATCGGCCTGAATAAGAGAGGGGAGTTAAGGGATCACAACCTTCAGTCATTAATGAATTAAATATGTCCTGTCTGCATGCACGCAGGTGCACGACCCTTTTCTCTCTCCCACACGCACAGGAGCGCGCACACATGCGCAGAGTTCATTCAGGAGTCAACTGTATCAGGTGCCATTGGGAACCAATGAGTGACAGGCCAGTTGACCCACAACCACAGAGTTGAAACACTAGGTTGACTAATTCTGCATTCTAAATGGCACCCTATTACCTTTACAGTGTACTATTAATTATTATTTTAACCAGGCCTGTAGACACAAGTAGTAACCTACGTGAGGATTAGCAGTCCAGTTGAGGTTTGGCCTACAGTAAGCCACTCAAAACTCTCCCAGGCCAGAAGAACTACACCCTCATAATCTTTCCATTTTCCTAACTGCATCTTTTGCTGTGATTTTGTACATGCGTATTTATGTTGTTGTGTTGTTTTGTTCACAAAGCGCCACTGTCATTATGCATTACTGTTTCATTGGAGACGGGATGGAGGGAGGCAGAGAGAGGAGAATGGAGGGAGGGAGGCAGATGGAGAGAGATGGGGGCAATAGGCCATGAAGCTTCCAGTGCTGAATTCCAACTTGGGTGCATCTGATTGGTCCAATCCCAGTCTGGGCTGGTCTCAGCACGAGGTTCTTCTGTCTTCTGAGCATGTTGTCACCCAAGCATCATAAACTGTCTGGTATGGGGATGAGAGGATGTGGGGGTGGGAGAAAAGTAAAGGTCTGCAGATACCTGTAAATGGTAATAAAAATAGTAATAAAAATACAACAGGTCTTTTAGTCCCCAGCAAAATACATGCAACATGTCCCCTTCTAGCCCCAGTAAAGTATATGGGACAGGTCCCCTCCCTAGCCCGAGTTAAAGAATAAACTGCAGGACCATCAATGCACAGGTGTATATTGCATTTTCTATAGTTTAGTTAACTTATTCAGCTCCTGCAAATGATGTGAGTGCTTATTGTTGTTTTAGCATCATTCACAAAAACAACCCCAGCTCAGAGGAATATCTGATCAAGCTTGATACAGATTAATGGACCTATTTTTTCTGGGAAAAGAATGGCTAGCACCCTCCTTCTGACCTTTTAGAAAATAAACAGCCATGGTGGAGCTCATTAGAGCCTGCAGCAAACCAGTACTGTATGTGTTCAGAGGAAGCTATTGTTGGTGCCATCAAAACCTTTCATATCTGCTGTCAGCTCAGAATTCTCTCCCAGGGATTAGTGAGTGCTAACATTCCTAAAACAGGTAAGCTGAAATATCAGTTGACACTCACACTCACACCTACACACGCATTGCGCCACGTGTGGCTTGTCTGTCAGAGGGACCAGGAGGCATAGATTTCTGATACGCCATGCCACTTCACCGGGCTCCGTTCATCACCACTGCATACCGGCGGTCAGGCCAGCACCCACCACAGATCAGCCCAAGTGAACCCACACACGCGAAAATCCAATCCGTAGTTGTCTGCATCTGTTTTTAATAGGCCAGCGGCGTGTAGCCATCTTGACGCTTACGCTGCTGTTTGCTGACTGGTGTTGTACGATCTGTTCAGATTACCCGCGGCTAGTTTGAACAAGTACCTTTGTATAAGCATTACTTGGTAAAGAAGTGATGTTTATAACTTTTTTATGATGTTTATAAATGGAAGCAGGCTACCGCACGTACATGTCATTGCTTCCTCACATCGATGTGGCTTTGTGAGCAGAGGGCCTTATAACAAAGCAGATAGTTACGTATTTTTTCTCTCTACCAACTCCCACATGCCTTTTCAAAACACGGTCATCCCGGCTCCAACGTTCGACCCGCTGTTGCTTGGCAACTCTCAGCCACTATGCGAAGGCCAATGTTCTCCACAACCAAACCCTTGGTTTGGACGAGCGAAGTCATCATGAAGCACAACATCTATGCCTAATCGTATTGAGTAAAATCTCCCCAAAAAGATTTAAGTTTCAAGCGTGAAAGCGGTATTGAGCGGTGAAGAGGGTTGTATTTGAAGGTCGCAGGCTCCTCTCAGGACCGCTGCTGTACTTTGAAGGTAGTCTTTTCATTGTCGTTTCCAGTTGACGGGTCAGTCTTGTATAGGCACTGGCACAAGAACAGTTAGTGGTTTGCACCAATCCATTCCGTCGCTGTTATCTAATTGGATTTCTAGCCATTACCACATTTTTTTATTATTGTCGAGATCTAAAACCTAGAAATCAATGCTTCAATCCCTTAACACTAAACCTGATCTAAACTTAACCAAACCCTTAAGCTTAACCCATAACACCTAAACCTGAAAGTAACCTTCAATTCTAACCCTGTGGCCAAGTTTGTTTCTCTCGAAACTACTCCCAAGTTGTTAACCACTTTCCCTTAGTTCCCATCAGTTTTTACAGATCAGTCTTTATGCAGACTTCTAGTTCCCACTTGCACAGACCTGCATCTCTCACACACACACAGAAAACATACTTTGTCCTTGTGGGGACTTGCAAAAGGTCTAATTAAGGCACATTTAATGCCTTACTATCCTTGTGAAGACATGGTAGAATTTCTTTCTTTAAAACAGACAAACTTAGTGAAAGAAGGACCAGAAATGTTGTAACTTCAGAAACAATCATTCCTAACATTACAAAAATACCCTTAACATAAAAAGTAAGGCTGACCAACTCTAACCCAACTCTTTACTTATGGTCAAACATAACCCTTAATGTTCTATTAGAGAAATATCTGGCCAAATATCACCTAAAATTGTGTTAAACTAAGTTTAAACTTAACTGACAGAAATGTCAGTATATGTATACACACAACATGAGACAGAAGATTAAGTTCATGGTCTTTTATTGGAAAAAAAAAATTAAAAGACTAGCATGTACAACTTGGAATGAACGTAAACTGAACTCAAGATGAACAGTCTAGAGAAGACTCTGGTGTTGATGACCCTATGATGCGCTGGAGATCAAATCAAAACCCACACGCAACCACGGTCAGAGTCGAGAAACAGAAGATAGAAAACATTGACGGTACAACCACATTCCCCTTGCCAAAATCTAAGACTTCCCCTAGTAGGTAAAAATAGTCAGGACCAACCCGACTGTCCAGCCCATTGCCCACCCTTGAATCCAACCCAAAGTTCAACACACAAGGAAACAGAACTCCAAATATTCCCAACATGCCAAACATAGTTCTAAAATGATGTATTTTTTTAAATGATGATTTTCTTAAAAATATCTCTTGTACGTAAGCAAACTAAAAAGGTCTCGTTCATTTTGTCTCAACGCGAGTTTAGTATGACCCCCTGACACACGCCCTCCCATCCCCACTGACACCTATCTTCTGAGCTCTTCTCCCTCTCGAAATACTGTACCAAAACCCCACCAAGAGTCCCCTCGACACCACTGTGGAATAAAAGTGAGCCCAGCCGTCAGACTGCGGCCATCAGTCTTAAGCTGCATGCATGAAGAACAGAAACAGGAAAAGAAAAGACAACAATTGGCCAGCCCAAACATTACGACTAGCAACTGGCACCAATAAGCAGTTTGCCAAGTGCTTTTAGTTGTTGACGGTTTTGTTTACAGGTATTATTTCTGTTATTACTGATGTCTAAGCTCATCTCTGGGGACAGGACCACTAACCAGTACATGCAGATCATTTTTGATTATTTTCCTTTTTTTTTTCGATGATTTTTTATTAAATTTTTTAACTTATTATATGTGGACAGATTTGTTTTTCCAACATTCAGTTATGTTTTCTATACAGAAACAGTATGAATAAATGTATATTTTTGCAAGAGGTAAGTAAAACATTTGACTGATTTTTTTTGTCTTCTAAGGAGTTCAGGAGAAGGGTGAGGGATCTTCATTTTGCTGTCATCATTTGTACAAATTCTGTGGACAAAAGAATTAAGAAAAATCAAGAAATCAACCACTTGGTAGGCAGGAAATACATACATTACACCCAGTCATAAACAAACCATGTCCATCACAGACAAATCCAGACAACCAATCACACCATTAGATAAAATGTTATCGGTCATCATCATGGATTGTTTACCTAAGCCCCAAATCCTACAGTAATACAGAGAGCTGGACCAAATTTTAGAAGACAATTGTGAGAAGAAATTAGAGCAGTCAAAAGTGATGAAAGGGGAATATAAACTGTAGAAAAGGAAGTGAGGGGTGCAGGGAGGGTAGAAATGCAGTAGAAACTAATTAGAAATGACTAATTCATGATTAACTTGTCAGAGTAACATTTACTGCAACAGATTCATTGTAACCTACAGTTTGTTTTTGGTCTGAAGTGCTTTGACAGCACAAATTATTTTGCCTCTATATTACAAAAGCAGAAAAATGGGTTTGTGCAATTAACCCATCTTGCAATAATGATTCTTGCTCCTTCATTAGGTCCACGGATTCATTTGATGGATGATCATGAAAAAGGAGAGGGACCAAAATAGTTCTGTCCTAATTTGTGCGCAATTGACATTGTTCTCCTGCATTAGTTAAACAACCGCATGTTGAAATACTAAGCTGTGGCAAATGCTGCAAGTTGCCCAGCTCGTTGGACAATGCATGACTATCAACTGCCAGCCTTCTGAGGCCATGTCAGTGTAATGAATCTCACATTTAATGTTTACATTTTATTTAATGTTTCCATTACCATATCACTGTCGACAGTGGGTGTCCACAATAATCCACATACTAATGGCCTAGGCACGTCCACGTCCCCCCCCCCCCCCCCCATCTAGTTTGAATATCTGCCTCTTGCCTTCATAGTTGACCTGTCCATCTCCGTCGATGTCGGCTTCTCTGATCATCTCATCGACCTCCTCGTCTGTTAACTTCTCTCCCAGGTTTGTCATGACATGACGGAGCTCCGCTGCACTGATGTAGCCGTTTCCGTCCTACAGAAGAGAAGAGAGGTGTCTAATTGCACAGCAAATGCACACGCAGTCTGCCTTCCTTCAATACAGGGACTAGGGTGTAAAGATGCGGTTACTTTAGGACTGACTAAGAGCTGTCCCCAAGCACTCTGCGATGCATCGCCTGTGAGAACAGCTTACATATACCACAGCTTTCAGACAATCACTATTATGGATTCAAACCAACCGGTTTAGAAGTGACAAAATACAAAGTCATGTTTGTCTTTATTAAAAAGGAACCAAACAGTGTATATTTTACATGTGCGAGAAAAGCAAACAAACTGTCTGGGAGTGAGTGTATGATCATTAACCCAATGTAGGGCCCCAGGTCTTGCCCATCAACTCTTAAATGACATTTCACCAGAAAGCACCTCCAATGGTTTTTGCCCAAGCAAAGCGATGTGGAAGTTTGGACACCTACTTGTTCAAGGGTATTTGTTTAGTTTTACCATTTTCTGCATTCTAGATTAATTGAAGAAATCCCAACTATAAAATAACATATGGAATCAAGTAGTAACCAAACAAAAACCGGGTTAAAAAGATCAAAGTACATTACATATTGTGGATTCTTCAAAGTAGCCACTCTTTCACTTTATGACAACTTAGCATACTTTTTGCATTCTCTCAACCAGCTTCATGAGGTAGTCAACAGGAATGTGTTGCAATTACCAGGTGGGCCTTGTTTAAATATAATTTGTGTAATTTTTCTTCGTTATGTATTGTGACAAGTTAACCGCTGAGTTGTGACATGGTAGATGTGGTATACAGAAAACCATCATCATGCATGTACTGTAGTGGTCCATATTATGGCAGGAGCAGCTCAAATAAGAAGAGAAGACAGTTTGTCATTACTTGAAGACATTTAAAGTAAATGCAGAACATTTAAAGAACTTTGAATTTCTTTAAGTGCAGTTGCAAAAACAATCAAGCCCTATTATGAAACTGGCTCTCCTGAGGACCACCATAGGAAATGAAGAATTACCTCTGCTGCAGAGTTCATTAGTTACCATCCAGAAGTTGGAGCCAAAATAATTGCTTTACAGAGTTCAAGTAACAGACATTTCAACACTACTGTTGTTTGCTCCTTGGGATTTAAGGCCTTGTGTTTTCTAAAAGCACTTTGTGACAACTGCTGATGTAAAAGGGGCTTTAAAAAAAAAATCTATTAGAATTATTCTTTGAACACCAAATGTTCAGGAGAGTGCATGAATCAGGCCTTCATGGCCAAATTGCAGCAAAGAAACCGCTACTGAAATACACCGTTAAGAAGAGACTTGTTCGGGCCAAGAAACGGACACGAGATCTACAAGAAATGTGTCTTTTAGTCTGAGGAGTCCAAATGGGAGATTTTGTTATTCTACCCCCCTCGGCCTTATGAGATGCACATTAGGTGAACAGATTACCGCCGCATGTGTGGTTCCCCACCGTGAAGAATGGAGGAGGTGGTTTGATGGTGTGGGGGTGTTTTGCTAGAGATACTATCAGTGATTACTTTAGAATTCAAGGCACATTCACCCAACATTGATACCACAGCATTCTGCAGCGATGTGTGATCCCATTTGGTTTGTGCTAAGTAGGACTATCATTTGTTTTTCAACAGGGAAATGACACAAAACATCTCTAGGATGTGTTAGAGCTATTTGACCAAGAAGCAGAGTGATTTAGTGCTGCATCAGATGATTGCCTCCGCAATAACCCAACCTCAATCCATTTGAGATGGTTTAGAATGAGTTGGACCGTAGAGTGTTTAGTGTGTGGGAACTCCAAGCGGCAGGATAGAAATCCAGGTAACTACCTCAAAGCTGGTTGAGATAATGCCGGGAGCATTGTCAATGCAAAGGTTTCGCTACATCGAATAATCAAATATATAGATGCATTTTAACACTTCTTCGGTTAATAACATGATTCCCTATTTTATTTAATAGTTTTGATGTCTTTATTATTCTACAATTTAAAGAAATACCCCTGAATGAGTAGATGAGTCCATACTTTTGACTGGTACTGTTATTAGAAAGCTAACACATGCCACACTATGCTAGCTAGCTAGCTAACAGTTTGGTAAATTATTCCACAACATTTACATATTCAAAACATTGGTTTAGTAGTTAGCCAGCAAAGTATTATGAAGTTCTTTGAGTGCCATATTACTTTTTGCCAGTGATACAATAACTCAGCAAATTTAACAAATGCAGCACTAAAAGTATGACACTTAGCAGCCACAGGCATTAGACGTGACAATAATCTACAAATTAATTTAGTGATATCGACCCTGCATATGAGTTCAATCTATGGCTGCGGGTGTCTTTCAATAATTGGACCGCAACTTAACATGGCAAACAAACAGCATCCGGTTTGATTGGGATTCCCTCAAGGGAAACTGGCTAGGATGAAGGTTTATGTGATTGGAACACAGCCAACACACGTGCACTGCATGTGCCTACCATATCAAGTAGCTGTTATTCATTGTGCTAACAAACACCACTTTCCACCAAAAAAACATTTAAATTAAACGTTAACTACAAGGTAGCCAATGTTTGCCTGGCAGAATGGAATCAGGATTCTTTTTGATAAATTAATGTGTTTTGCTTTGTAAACTTCATGTGTGCAACAAGAACACAGCATCTGTTGCCATGTATACAGTTGAATGGGCCCCAAAAATGTTTTTGACAGACACATGGAATGTGAAACATGTACGGCCGTTGAATTTGTTGAACATCCCAACATGGCAGTCAGTCCCACCCTGACTTTGGAAGTAGCAAAACTAAACACTTGAGCATAAAAAAAGAGGAATCACATTCCACAGTTAACATGGTAAAACCTGTTCAGGAATAAAAGGAACAAAATAAAAAGTACCTTGTCAAATACCCGGAATGCCTCACGGATCTCCTCCTCACTGTCTGTGTCTTTCATTTTCCTGGCCATCATAGTGAGGAACTCTGGGAAGTCAATGGTTCCGTTGCCTAAGAGACAGACATACAGCTAAGGAAAGTGTAACTTTGTTTCATTCAATTTAGACATTTGGAAAGGGATTTAAAAAAAAAGTGGTTGCGCAGAATTTGAAAGTAGATCAGGGATAGGTGGCCGTGGGCTAACGGGAAGCAGAGGCATCGAAGGCTGGGCACAGAGATACAGGCCACTGGATCATAACATCAGATGGCCTGGCTAAACCCTCTGAAGCAATAACACTGAACTAACACTGAACAGATTGAACTGGGATTTGTGGTGGCTTGTCAGGAGCATGCGTGCTCCTGGGGGTCTCCAGGTACAGCCCTCAAATGAGTGTCTGTGTTAGATCATGTGTGTGATTCTGAGGTAAGACGCTTCCCTGGAGTATACAGCTGTTTCCGATCCTGGCGGTGCGTGGCGGACATACAGTTCCCCAGTGAATTCCTCCATGTCGGTTCTGTTCTCCACTGAAAGTCCCCACTGTGAGGTTGTGTATCCCATTTCAATACACAGAGCAGTGAGGTACAGACTGGCTGTTCCTGAGGCAGTGTTCACTGCCCCTCTGTTGATAATTCTAGGTTGGGAGGGGCTGAGTCGTATCCCATGTGTTAAGCTAGTTCACCGGATGGCTTCTCCAACTTCCTCCAACATGTGAAAAAATTGATGGCTACTGGTGTGTGCTCATGCGCATGTGCTACACAGCTGCTCTGAGCTCCTTCCCATAGCCCTTAGAGAATGTACAGCTCAGAGTGGATTACAGTATGTCATGGATTTCACCAGGCCATTATTACCTGCTGCTGTTATCCAACTGGCTTTGTTGCAGCTCGTTGCTAGGTCTGACTGACCTAAATATTGCCAGCCGAGAGCAACCATGGTGTGGTCAACGAGAAGCTGACAAGTCAGGCCCTGAATAAACTCACCAAGTTGGTGAAAATAATAAATATTTTCAGAACCAATCCATTAGAACAGCCTGAGGATATGGACTACAACCAAGAGGACTATGATCTGTCCCCCCTGAAGCAAATTCACAGCTTTTATAGAAACACTAGTTGGCGGAATCCCCCTCAATTATTCCTTTCCAATTCCAGGCTTCCTCCATCCAGGCTTTCAGGAATACCTGGGTACTTAACTACCCTAGTTCTCAATCCGCTGAAGATGAAAGTTCCATAGGTACAGATTCCCAGCCTCCCCTGACTCGAGACCATCCCTTTAGGGCCGGGGTGTCTAAACCATTCCAGGGCCGTGTGTCTGCAAGTTTTTGGTTTTTCCTATGAAATTGGTTCCCAGTTCACACCTAAACAACCAGGGGAAGATAGAAACTAACCAATTAGAAACCTAATTAGTCAATCAAGTACAAGGAGAGAGCAAAAACCTGCAGACACACGGCCCTCTGTGGAATAGTTTGGACACCCCTGCCTTAGGGGAATATCTGCAACCCTGTTGGATCCCTGCAGGTGGTTCCGACTCACCATCGGCGTCCACCTCATTGATCATGTCTTGCAGCTCAGCCTCTGTGGGGTTCTGTCCGAGCGACCTCATCACGGTGCCCAGCTCTTTGGTTGTGATGGTGCCGTCGCCGTCCTTGTCAAACAAGGAGAAGGCCTCCTTGAACTCTGCAGAGGAGGAGACGGTAACGGTTACAAATACATAACAAGCAAAAGAAAAAAACAGTTATATAATCGTTGAACTACAGTGACAAGATTTTAAAAAAATGACTGTTCATTGGAATGGTTTTGTTTTTGACCATTAGTGATCACTCGTCAGTTTGACTACAAGATACTGCCTTGGCTTGAAAACGTTTCAATGTGTCATGGGAGGGTGAAAGGATAACATGTCCACAACATGGTGATCTGCAGGTCTAGACCTGTCTGCCGTTGATGAGGTATCTAACCATTCTGTCCAGAGCAGGGTTCACATCAGCTAGCTAGCAGGAATGCCTCACACTCATAGAATATGTATACACAGTTGAGGTTGGGTTTCACTTTATAAAATGGAGAAACATTTCAAGTCTTGTTAAACCAAGACTTACGTTTTTTTTGGTTAAACTTAAACTTAAGGGCCTATTTCACAGACCTGGATTAAGCCAGGTATTCCTATTCCTGAATAAAAAAATATCCCCATTTAGATTGATCTTTCAGTCCAGGACTATGCTTTATTAGTGAAAGCAAAACTGGCCCAATGAGTCCAGGGTTAGATTTTGAGTTAGGATTATTGAAAATTTGATTTCAGGGAGATTCCACATACATATAAATAGGTCAGACGTTTGTGTGACTGCTTACCGGCAATCTGCTCCTCTGTTAGTTGGTCAGCCTGAGGTGGACAAACCAAGAGAAATATACAGTTCAATTACAAGCCAAAGCAACAACAAAACAAATCATCTCAACCCCCATCTCAACCACCTCTGAGCAGTAGATATTACCAGTATGTCTATTGGCTAGAAACACTCCAAGCAAATCTTAAACATGTAAAGCTAGACAGAAAATGGGTAGAAATGATGACTGACCTAGAGATTTTTCTAACTGCCCTGTTCTGGCTCATGACTAGATTTCACCAACAAATTAAACAAAGTAATAATTTTAAATTTCATGTGACCATCAAGTGAAAAATAACACCCTAGCATGACATAGCCCATAGATTTCTGAGCTGTAATGTCAGGCAACAGCAGGCAATTGCCCAACAAGAACATAGCAAAGAACATAGTAACCTGAAGGGTACAGTAACCAGTCTATACTACGCTGCTAAGATACAGTGCAGGGTTATTCCACAGAGCAGAGGCCAGGCCAATCAATGCACAGCTGTTTAACATGCCCATTGACTGGCTGCTCTGCTCAGTGCACAGCAAATTGGTTGGAGCGCTTGCATTTACATTTCAGCGATGACGTGACTCATTTGCCATTGAGCTATAAATACATTCGTCACCTCGGGTAAAACCTTGATCTTTACAGGAGCTACACTGGACACATTTTCCACTTTAGTTTCAATACTGTCCTACTAGAGAGCATGTAGGAGGAAGAGCAGGCAGTAATATACAGACACACTTCAGACTAAACCTGACGCATTCCCCACAAAACCTGCTCTCATTCATGAACTGACAAGAGGTCTGACCAATAATGACAATAAAAAAATAAATAAAGAGCAGGCTAACCAGTTAATCTTGACTAGGGCCTATTGTTCTTCCCACACACCCTTCTCTCCCCATCCATCACTCAGATCCTGAGCCTGTTCTACTAGATATGTTACAACCACAACACATCTACTAGGCTATGCGTTCTAAAAGTGCTCAATAAGAACACCCTCAGATCACTAATAAGAATCTTAAGCAGAGACCACTATGCCATCAGATCACTCATACAGGAGACATAAGAGTGTTGGGACCTGAAACTCATCAAAGTGCAGGTCAGTCAGGTCGGTCACCAGCTTCTTTGCCTTAGGCTGGTCCGGCTTGGTATCTGTTATCCTACCCTGGGACTTGCTGTCCACAAGTAGATTTCCCTTCTTGGGCTTCCCAATGAAAACCCCTGCCTTGGAGGAAAGAACGTCCATGGCCTCCCGCACCATCACCAGCCCCTCTGCCAGGCATTCCGCCCGCTTGGAGTTCACACTGGCCTGGCGTTTGACTTCCCCCAGCTCAGTCTTGGTGGTCTGCAGGCTATTCTTCATGTCTTGGACCTCTTTGACAACACTGTCCACACGACCATTAGTAGAGTCCACCAGCATCTGCAAAAAGGACTTGTAGTTCCTCTCCTGTTGCTCAATCAGCTCCTTGTAGAAGAACTGCTGCTGGTCTAGAAGCTCATAAACCATGGACAGAGAAACCAGGTCCTCATCCTGATAGCAAGGTGCCTTCTTAGGCAACATGGTCTTCCTTTGTCTCCTCAGCCTGCCTGCTTGACGAGATGCCTAAAGCCGTGTCAGTCAGATCTCTCTGGCTCCTCGACGAGGGAACAGTGTCAAATCTCTGGAAGTGGTGCTCAGCTGGCAGTACTTAGCACCAGACAGGCAGAGGACTAAACCGATAATGAAGAAGGGTTTACCTGACCTGAAGTCTGAAACCTGAGGTAATCTGGCAATGATGGAGTAATGTGACTGACTGGCTACCTCCTACTGTACAATAGCGGCACATCATCGGGAATCCAAACTACCACTTGGACTATTCAAACAGAAGATCTGGGGTTGACGTATCGTATTGTGCTTTTCACCACCCTGCAGGCTGCCACCTGTTTGGAGCTACGGTTACAAAACCGTTAAAGGGGGTCTGAAAGATCATTTCCTTGATTAGAGCCTGGTCACATGTCAAGGGGCCCCCAACCAGGCTGGTTGGATGGACAGACAGGCAGACAGGGTCAAGAGAGGCTAGGTGGAAAGGCGGATGACTCCCTGCCTGCTAGCCCAACAGACATAGCCAGGACCTCCAGAACCAGGCACTTCAAGGTGTCAGGTCTTTGCTTAGGGGTTTATCGGTTAGGCTTTGTGGTCTAGCCGCTAAGAGCCATCCTTTACTTTGTGGCATGAGTTTGCACATCTCTTTTCCATTCCCTGTACCTGAATTATTCTGTGCGTCTAACTCTCACCGCCTCTCTCTATTGGGTTCCTTGGGCATTGGCGGCAGCATTCGCCGGTAGTTTTCCTGGAGGGAATGTCCTCTTCCTGCTCATTGGAGAAAGCCCGCTGATGCCCCAGCTGAGGGCATGAAACACCACTGAACCCTGGCCAGGAGCAGCATCCTTCCCTATAGCACCCCCAGAGAGCACCCACTTCCCCCCCAACATGCCCGACGCTTCTGCAGTGACAAATAAAGACAGAACCTAAAGCGGGTCCAAGCATGGATTCGCAAACACTGCACAACCTCACAGGGAACCTGGCCTCGATGAGGGAGCGCATGGTTTGCCACTATGCTATCCTGTCCCAGAGAACTAAATGGACCAGCATGGTATGGCCCCATTCACCTTGAACTTCATGTTGTGACATTGTAGTACCACAAATACTTGTTTGTGTGAGTTCTTCCCATCATGACCATTTATCTGTCCATGTCACTGCCAAGCAACATTCCTCCAGAACACATCTGGGAGACGGAGATAATCAGACACCCTCACGTCATACGCGTGTGTCAGTTCAATCTCTAGATTTAGTATTTAACACACTGATTACCTATTGCTGCATGCTATAGGTAGTTGTTGAATAGCATGACTAGCCATTCGCAACATATAGTCAAAGAACCGATTACACGCTAGTATATTAGTAGGTTTGTTAGAATCGCCATACTTAGCAGTGTCTTGTGGTCCATTTGGAGGCATAGTGAAAGACACTGCTAAGGCAATCACCCCACATGTATATAAGGCCTTTGGCCATTCCGTGCCAGTAACGAGTCCAATTAGCATACAATGGCTTTTTTAAACGGACTCTCAGAGCAGACCCACTCAGTTCAGTTTGTCTTAGCCTTTTCTGTATGAAACAAACGCACATAAACTCTCACAACATGACTATAGAGGGGCAGGGTTATCGACCCCATAAATACAGCAGTGAGAGCCAAGAGGACCCACCCAGGTCCTGGAGCTTTACTACAGACAAGAGCAAGGGAGTGGTGTCGACAAAAGCTTTCCATACACGCCTTCCCAGCCTAGCAACACACAAACAAACACATCCAAAAAGAACCCTTGTTATGATTGTCCCCCACACCAAACCAAATATTTGAGCGAGGGCAGGAGACTGTGGACCCAATGTATCCAGCCCAGTGGTCACACAGATGTGTGTGTGTCGACAATCCATAGCTTTGTTATTGCCACATCGGTGGAGACATTCCTTCCATGCTTCCAAAGAAACAATGTGTGCATTGAGGACAAGGGCATAATTTACTTCCATTTGTTGTCACGCTGTCCTACCACAGCTTATCCAACCCAATTAAGCCCTCCCACAGGAGGAAAGCATAAGAAAAGTATATTTTTCGAGGTTGAATCTTCTGTGACATTGGTAATTGCAAACCAACGCCAAGCATCTGCATGCCCTGTCATGAAATGTCATGGGACAGCTATTCCAAAGTACAATGTAGGCTACAGTATAATGCATCCTAAACATGCATGCAAAGATTACAAATTGGTTGAAATGAATCTAAAGATTAGAAATCATTAAAAACTCCATCAAAGTTCTGCAGATAAAAAAATAGGTCAGGCAGCATATTGTAACTACGTAGCCTTTAGATAGGGGGACCTCGAGGCAAAAAGATGGATGAAACGATGTTTTACATCACAGACCATTAACAGAACCTGAAAAGACACTGCGTAACAAATTATACGAAGTGCACTGCTATGATCAGATTAAAGTCGGAAACTTAATAGTGTGACATTTCAAGCATCAATTATATAATTCTGAAAGGAATGATTTAAGGTGGGTCATGTGCGCGGTAGAAACAGCAGCAGCTGGCGTGCGCCTAGTACCGCATCAACAGATAGCTAGCTACATTTCTTTGCGCTGAGACCGAGTGGTCCGCCTGTGCATGTGGAAACGACATGGTTTCGCAGCGTCAATGGTTTCGCAGATTCAGTGTGATCCAAAGTGGATAGCCTAACATCTATATACTACCTAAATACTTGTTATGACAACACTAAACATTTTAAGAGATTCTGCCAAACCTGAAATCGTAAACCAATTCGCGGAAGCATGGAGTCAGATTTGGTTCGCTCACATGTGTCGAAAATCATTAGCCAAAAATCTATAGAAAGCAAACATGCCCCGACGACAAAAAAAAAATCTAATCAACACTATTAATTCTAGACCACAACAAAAAAATGACATCCATGCAGATAAGCCAGCATCGACGCACTTCTGGTCAAAGCCGTGGTTCAGTCATCTTTTGCAGAAAAAAGGTTGAATTCATACATCAAGAAAACCTCATTATTCTTGCCTTAAATTCCATTTTACTTAAACATAATGAACTCATTTCCAAAGCATCACATAACATAATATAATACTCACCATATCTGTCGGCGCTGGATGGATTGGTTTTCTAAAACTAGACTACGAGATTGACCAGCTCCCGGGAACTCTAATGATGGGCTGTAGGTGTGTATCTGTTGCAATCTGTGTCTATATAGCTTTGTGTATTCCTCCGCCGCTGAAAACCCTCTTCACTTCCGCATTTTCCCACCGCAGGACAGGCAGGCTGGATCCCTCCCTTTTCAGCATTAACGTGCCTGGCAGAGATTCAAAGCACTAAAAAGCAAAGGCCACACATAAAGACCACACACCACACAGTATTAACTAGACAGTATTTGACACTTACATGGTCAAAGTACTTTCACACATTTATACATTTAAACATCCATATTTAATTAAACATTTATTTTTCCATTGCAGATGAGTAACAATAGATATAGATTTAAATATTTCAAATGACATTAATGCACACATAATATTCACATGAAATGGTAGCTAAGATGGCATTTTAGCATCACTTAAAACGTAAATTATTGGTTTATAAGCCTTACATTTTCATATGACAACATTATAAATTCATGTATTTTTTTCTGATGAAAGCTGGGAAAATAAAAACAGTGCTTCGTAAAGTTTTCATGAAAAATTAAAAAGTAAAACCTCTGCAAATGCAAGTAGGCTAGCCTGTCACATTGAATTCATATCCATTACCCAACATATATATATATATATATATATATATATATATATGTTTGTGTGTGTGTGTGTAAAAATAGGTAAACTACCGTCAACGACAGGGTGCTTATATTTGTCCTGTTCTACGAACACATGTTGTACTTGATGTACATGATGGTGTGAAATGGTCTGGACATTTCTTTCTTTGAGATAGGCTGTTAGCCATGGGCAATTACATTTAAGTGCCTTGTTCAAGGGCAGATCGACAGATCCCTTTTTGGCTAAGGGATTTAGATACTGGTCCAACACGTATCCATTGTCTACCTGTCATTAACAAACCATTAAAGCATTTTTATGGTTGTACTGCTTGATTACATTTTTTTAAAGATATCGTTTTTATTGAAATATTGTTGAAACTTTAAAATACTCTCAAGCACTTTTTATGATATCTTACATTGGCATTTTATTTGAATGACATTTTATGGAGGATAGTACGGGAAAAGCGTTATTCAATTAATGTCTTTGTATTTTCATTTTTGTATGCAAAAAAAATACTATGATTTGTAAAACCGAAAACCGAAATATTAACATAAGCACTTTATCAGTCGGGACCATATCGTTGATTATGCGGCCAACTAAGTACAGCTGTTGCCTATTTCAACGCGTCTTGTCTGCGGACTGTGAAATATACTCTGCACCTCTTGCCAATGAACTTACAGGTTTCAGGCGCGCTCTACTTTATGCAACGCACTGCTTTATGTCTGCGGAAGAATACATGAAACATTTCTGGCCAGTCTCTTTGTTGAAGCTGGAGTAATTGCGGTTCTTTTTGAGACACCGCTGCTCATTGGTTGCAGTGGACCTGCAATATTCTGCTCACTGTACGAGCTCCCAAGATT
Source organism: Esox niger (assembly GCA_016801105.1). Classification (NCBI taxonomy): domain Eukaryota; kingdom Metazoa; phylum Chordata; class Actinopteri; order Esociformes; family Esocidae; genus Esox; species Esox niger. The sequence continues at coordinate 25,208 of JACXGJ010007928.1, forward strand.
GGCTACGTTGGATCTGCAATGCGTCAAGCAATGGCGATTATGTTACTGAGTGGTTCAAGAAAAACGATGTAGCAGGACAGTCTATATTTGACCGCAGAGCATTTTGTCAATATTGTATTGTTTAGTTTCGACAAAACGTGTTTTTAGTCTGTAGTTTCTCAAAATTATAGACTACCTGTTCATCTGACAGTGGCTCGATTTGAGGAGAGAGCTGATTCGCGATTGGTCCCCACAAATCTACACGGAACTATTTTGGAGTCGCGAAATTTAAAATGACAGGATAAGGGATCTGACATTTCCAAAGAATAAAGTGTGTTCTCTTTTCAACAAAATCCAGTCAATTCATGTACTGAATTGAAACCAATGTTTACTATATCTAAACAACATTTTTAATAATAAACGTCAGTGGTGATAGCTAATTGGCAATAATCTCTAAACCTGCAGCATTGGATCGACAAAAACGTGTAAACGATTTGTCCGTGTACTTGCAGAGGTTATCGAATTTGTTTAGTATGGTTATGCAATAAGAAGCATATTTAAATAATAATAAAAATCTGTATGGATGATGACTTCAGTAAACAAACATCGTAAAAATTCAACCTGTCTCCAACAAATCGCTGACGCTTTGTATGTGACGTCATACACATGCGACTGTTTACATCCGTTTACATCCACACGAAAATATTAGCAACATGGCTCTTTTTCCAGCTTTTGCAGCGTTATCAAATACTAAAGATGATAATTCACCTAAAGGTAAGAACACGAATGCTGAATTATATTTAGCAGATATACAAATATGTTAATGAACCTCAGCCCCCTGTAATTCACAGAGATAACATGAGTAACGAGTGTAAGGAAACTGCAACGTTTCTGCCGTTTTAACAGAACTAATTTAAATCGCGGCATAAAGTTTTCAGCTTAATGCAAATGCATGGACATAGATATTTTACAATCTAGAGAAACTATCAAGATAAGCGCTATGTCCCTAGGTGGAATTGAGCTTTTCTTGATAGTTTCTTTAACAGTTGGTGTTTAACAAGTTTGCTCATTAATAGTTAACTAGAAAAATATTAACCCATATATTAAATCATAAACAATTAAATTGAAATTCAGTTATTTAACCCGATACATAACCATTAAACGCTTTGCCTACACTCGCACATTATAAGTGAGCAATGCTTTGGCACTTAGTACTTTCACCATAAAATAATAACAAAAAAGAAGCGCTAACTAGGCTATGTCATATCCTCACAAAATTAGCAGCATTGTGCATGCCGAAACCTTGGTCTTTGTCTACTTGGTCATCAATGGGCTTTAAATTTTTTTTGCATTTGTCATCCTTGATTTATTATTGTGCTTAAAAGCCGGATAACTAATTGCGATTGATTAGACATTCCTCTTGTGTCCCTCTCCCCAGATTTAGAATGGCTGAGCAATCAAAGTTTCCGCACCAATGATGCTCTTTCTATCCACCAGCGAGCCACTGAGAAAGCCAACGAAGCACAACCAGCACAAACAAGGTGTTATCACAAGGGTTTAATAATGGTTCAGTTATTTGCCTGTCACTCACTAAATATGATTTTATGTTTAGGGTGCAACAGACCATTTTTCTTTGAGAGTGTACAAGGCATTTTCCTTTGAGCATTGCTGGAGGTTTTATTATGTGTTTCTGTGGGTTATTGAACGGCATTGTTGTAATAACACAATTATAACTCACATACTGAGTCAAGTGTCAGCAGTGTTTGTAGTTTACCTCAAAAAATAGTTGTATTTATTTATTTTTAAGCAGATTTGTTACCAAAGAATGTGAGGATAAAAATCACATCTCATCCAAGAAAAAGAAAAAGGAGAAGAAGAAGAAAAAGAAGAAGCACAAGAAGAGTGGAGAACCCTCCCCAGCAAACAGTGGCTCAGATTCGGATACAATTTACCCCAGTGATCTCCTGAAAAAAGCACAGAGCACTTCTCCTAGGTAGGACCTCTGTCACTTTAATATTAAAATGTATAAATCACCTCAGGAGTGCTGATCTAGGATCATTTAGATGGCTAAGGAACTGATGCTAGACCAGCACTCCAACCCTAAGATGCTTTATTAACAGAACAAACGTCTGCCCATATATGGGAATCTCTATGTAGATTTTATTACCTGGTGGCTTCATAGTCAATCAATCAATCAAATGTATTTTATAAAGCCCTTTTTACATCAACAGTTGTCACAAAGTGCTTTCACAAAGCACATGGCCTTAAACCCCACGGGAGCAAACAAAAATAGTGATGAACTTCAGTGGCTAGGAAGAACTCCCTAAGAGGGACGAAATTTAGGAAGAAACCTAGAGAGGAACCAGGCTCCAAGGGGTGACCAGTCCCGTTCTGGCTGTGCCAGGTATAGATATTAAGAGTCCACATTTTAATAGTTCAATGCATGTGGGCTAAGCCCAGAGTCTATTTAAACTTAGTCCAGATCGGAGGCATGACCAGATGGACAAGGACAGATGGGGGGGGGGGGGGTACTATACAGTAATATAGCAGCGTAAGACCATGGGGCCTCGGAACCCAAGGCGATTATTGGACATCTATATCTAGGGTAGTTTAGTAGACTACATATGTTAACTTGCATAATACACTTACAACACTAGGATATTGCAACGAGAACATTATGCAGACAAACAGTATATAGCGGTTTATTATGCTTTAAATGATCATCTTTGCAAATCAGCCTACCTGGTGAAAAAAGATTTTGTAGATTTTGGCCAGGGAGGCTGTTCATCAGGGCCATGCAAAATAAAGAGTGGAATGTGTAGATTACATGCTCATTCTGGAATATGCTTAGTTACGACCAATCGCAGAAGGTTATTTACTGTGTCTTAAATTAGCTTACACAACATACACTGTATATTTATTTCTGTCATGTTCTTTATAATAGCTCAGGAATTGTTTTTATTTTTTGCTGTTTACAAATGTGAGCCAGACAGGGTACATCATGTTGATGAAATTGTGAGTAGGCTAATAACTAAAGGCAAAGGGGAGTTGCAGTGGCAGGTTTGTAAGCAAAGCGAAGAGTTGTGCAACACAAGCATTGTTTGACCACACTGTGAATTACTTTCAGTATTGTATAATGAATACTACATTTGAACTGAACTGTATCCGAAGGCAAGCTTCCCCTTCAGCTTCCGCTGCTAATGTTACGTACCCTCACTTGCCCTATATTGTCTTTTAATCCAGTTGCAAAAATGCTGACTGGCTGCATGTCATCTAGGTCTTTATATAAGTGTATACTTGGCATGAAACCTGGCAGGGTTGTTGTTTCTCTCTGTAGTGAGGAGGTAAAGGGTCAGGACGAGGGGTCATTTGTGTGGTTGGATGACCTCCAGACCCCCACAGATCGACCTTTCTGTGTAGATAGGAGAGCAGACCGGGCCAACTGGGAGTACAAATCACTCTACAGAGGAGACATCGCCAGGTAGGTAACCTCTTACCCTTATTACACCAACATTCCCACCGCTACACCACCTTCCCCACCGCTACATCACCTTCCCCAC
>JACXGJ010007929.1:0-15190 GCA_016801105.1 Esox niger
GAACCTATTTATGTTGAATGTTTGCACACGGATGTGTGTTTCATTTTGGTTGTTAGCCGTAGGCTATACTTTTCACCCAGTCTTAGTGTCTGTTCTGAGTTTGTTCTTTTGTTTCTTTTGTCCATTAAAGTATGGATTATTTCCAAAACAGCCGTTCTGCCTCTGCTCTTCTGTCCTCCTACACCGGACACTATGACACTTTTAGCTGGTTTCCTTAATCTTCTGTGTTACAGAAACTTTGTTCCTGTCAAAACATGCCCTTACATTTCCCCCCTGTTTTCTTATGTTTTCCATACATTTCTCTGAGGTAAATTCAAGTGTTGGTGAACTACATTACAAAAGGAACACTTCTAGTATTTGTGTGTTGTCTGCACACTTCTGCATGATCTTCGACATCAAGGACAGTCAATGGTGTCATGCAAAGTGCACCCTTCATAGGGACAATTCTGGAAAACATTACGGTAATAGCATTTTATAATACTGTTTTCAATTTCTCTCTCCAGTGTGCTCTTGGTATTCAGTAGTGTCATTGTATTTGATGCTTTCGGGTAGCTTCTTAAGGAAACATATTGTTTTTATTACAGATAATATGGTTTTGAGCACAATGTATACAAGTCACATGATGACAGTCTGGACCAAAACCCTGGTCAATATGGTGAGTTTCGAGAAGTGTGTTTATCAGAGGTGTGGACTTGAATCACATGACTTGGACTTGAGTCACAAATGTGATGACTTCAGACTCGACTTGACAAAATAAAAAAAGACTTGCAACTCGACTGTGAGACCAATGGCTTGTGACTTTACTTGGACTTGAGCCTTTTGACTAAATCTGACTTGATATCCTTCCCAAGCCCAAATATAAAAAATTATGTTACAAAAGTGTGCAGCACACCAACTCGTCGTTCAACAGATTACTGTTCGAAACTGACAGCAGCCAAGCAAATTAGCTGTTACCACACACAGAGGGTGTGTGTGCGTGTGTGTAGAGGTTGGGCAACTGTGTACAAGCCTACATCACCTGATAGCGCCCCATAGCGATCCATGATTGTTGTTCAAATTGTAGGCCTACTTGAAGTTGCTCCTGAACTTCAAGTTGTTTTTATTACCTTTTAATAAATAATGATAAAAGCAGGATTGTTTTAAATGTCTAGAATTTATCTGGAGAGAGGATGAGAGCCCAAAAATATTTTTTGTCGTTCTCATGGCTGCCATGGAAATGTATTATATTTATGAAATATGTAAACTTTAAAAGACATTCATGACTTGTGTAAATGTAATCTACCAACTACTACTTTTGTTAGAAATATTAAATTAATATTACATTTGGTGAAGGGCATATTATGACACAAAACTCGAAATTTAGGACGTGAGACTTGGGACTTGACTCAGACTTGTCTGTCTTTGCTTGGGACTTGACTCAGACTTGTTTGTGTTTGCTTGGGACTTGACTCAGACTTGACTGTGTTTGCTTGGGACTTGACTCAGACTTGTCTGTCTTTGCTTGGGACTTGGGATGTGAATGATAAGACTTCAGACATACTTGTGATTTGTAAGACAATGACTTGGTCCCACCTCTGTTTTTAGAATCCTAGCACTGTTTATAGAATTGAGAAAATAAGTAGATAATAAGGAAATGTGTTTAGCAGTTGTGACAAACAGTAAACATAGTTTCTCTCACCATTGTCTGTAAAGGAAATAAATTGATGCAATAAGACACAATCCGCTCCTCCAACAAGACAAGAAGACGGGTCGTGGACACCAAACCAGAACCAAGATTATTTCTGAGCTGTTCTTGTTCATGTTTAAATCACCTTGGAAAGCAGCATCCAGATAACAGAGCTGAAGAGAGGGCTGGTCACGTCGGGTTAATTTGGACAGTTTTCCAGGCTACAGAAGTACGTATGTAGCCTGGAAAACACCTCAAGCCTTTTGGAAGCATCAGATGGCAAAGTGGTTACAGCCCGGTGTCTGTAACAGAAACATTTGAAGCACCTGTCTGACAATGTGCCGTTTTGCACATTCCCATAGTCAATGCCTTGACCGGCACTTGAAACCAGATGACACCCCCCCACAGTCAGCAGATAGACATAGCCTGGTTTGCAAGAAATTGAGAAAGAGAGAGAAGAGATTTAGATAAATACTGTACATTTCATTTAGAGAGGAGAGGGTGCATCATCTCAGTGGAGAAGTATGGAGAAGGTTGAAGAAGGATGGAGAAGGTTGGAGAAGGTTGAAGAAGGATGGGGAAGGATGGAGAAGGTTGAAGAAGGATGGAGAAGGTTGAAGAAGGTTGGAGAAGGATGGAGAAGGTTGGAGAAGGATGGAGAAGGTTGGAGAAGGTTGGAGAAGGATGGAAAAGTTTGAAGAAGGGTGGAGGATGGAGAAGTTTGAAGAAGGATGGAGAAAGATGGAGAAGGGTGGAGGATGGAGAAGTTTGAAGAAGGGTGGAGAGACTGTATCCATTGGCATCCATTCCTCTCCAACTGCAAGGGGCGAGGGAGGGGGTGCTCCCTGGAAGGAGGTTAGTGTTTAGATTCTTCCATGTTCTCGTCCTGTTTTCTTTAATAAAACGCTCTCCAGGTCTCCGGACTCTGTCTGAACACGGACCCCATTACACCAGTAAAACATTGATGGACCCTCCCCAACGTTAACTAGCTAGTTAACATTGCACTCCATTTAACATCGATTTGGTGACATAAATATGTTCAGTTGGACATCAGGCCCACTTTTTTTTTGCAATTCTATTGAGTGTATCATTCCATCATAGACTATATATTATTCCTTCCAGTAATCACAGGAACGGGTGTGATTAAGGACCACCCGGAAAACTGCTTACTGTGTATTAAAAGGGCATGCTTGTCATTTTTCTTGGTCTGTATGATTCAACGCTGGTTATCGGTCTGCTGTCAATGCCCTCCTGTCCACTATGAGTCTCCCCAGGCAGTCCGAAACACCAGTCTGTACATGAGACTTAGAAATGATCATCCTATTTACTGGTGAAATGCCATTACAGGTAATGGAGAAATTCTGCAGAGCCGGCATAATAAAGTGCCCAGCAGGCAGGAGAACAATATTGTCAAAAGAAAACACTTTTATTAGACTAAAGAGTCTAGCAGTGAGCTCTCTCTCTCTCTCTCTCTCTCTCTCTCTCTCTCTCCATTTACAGACATCCTTTACATTTTCAACATTAGCATAATAATTGCGTTTTTAGCTGCATCAAAGTTGGGAAAACTGTTCAGCATAGCATCATTGTAATTCTTCCTTGATTATCTCATTAATCTTCTTTTAAAATAAGTCCTTAACACTGTGCTGCCAAAACTGGGGGGTCAGCCCCTCCGGTTCACTGCTTTGTGCAAAGAGACACTTCTGTCTTATAGACTATGAGGATAATATAGTGCATCAAGAATAAAAAGAGTAGCTTAGCACTTTGTTAGTTACAGCTGCTAAATAGATTAACCCTGACCAGGTCTTGGAACTGGATTTTAAAATTAATTATGTTTATATCTTCAACTTCTGACCAACGAGACTGTGATTCAGTCTCTGTTGTCCTTGATATTACTACCATTGTCAATTTACGTTTTAACCTGATACATGAGCACTTCACAAGCAGAATAACGAAACCCGTCTGGACACCACTGAACATGGGATAAATTTGTTGTTCAGCTCTTCGGAAGAACAGTAAATTAAATGTTCAGTTTGTCTCACATGGGGAATAACTGACATCTTGTTTAACTCGTGCCACATCGAAACGGCGCCTGGAAGATACATAGTGTAAACTAGTAGTAAGCGTCTGTGTTTTGAGAGCGTTCAGTCTAGGCCATATTTACATTTGAATTTACATTTTAATGTACATAAATGCCTATGCTCTGCAGGCTCCAGATTAACAGCTCCGACAAAATCTGAACATTACGTTTATTACCAGTGCGTATTTACTACTCTGAAGTCTAGAAACTGTTTTCTGAGTTACAGCCAAAGACCATTCTTATGGGCATGCATCTTGGGGGAACAAACGGATATAAATTAGAAACCAATTTATTTTCCTCGTGAGAGGAAGCCATGTTGGGGAGGTCGGCTCTGTGTAGATACCCTACAGGGATTTGATTAAGTGGAGCATTGAACAACTGATACCTTTGGGCTCAATGTTTGACATGATAACATGATTTTTGAGATGGTTCCCCTAGATTTTTTTAGAATTTAGGCACTGACAACTTGGTCTCTTTTGGACTCTGATAGTTGCCTCATGCTGCTTTGTGAACTCACCCATCATGTCAGATGTACAACTGCACATATGTTATTCATAATCAACCTGATGTGACATCTGGAGCTGCATTTCTAATTGTGAATTAGTTTCCAGAACACACATGATAAACTATAGTGCCTTGCAAAAGCCACATCTAAATGTTATTAATTTCATAGTTTATTTTACTTTAAATTACTGAAAATAAATATCTATTATTTTATTTGGTTCAATGGTGGGAATTATTTGTCTGGACGACACATCTATGGTTTGCCATGAATAATTTACATTTTTGATTTGTCAGACCACCATAGTTTCCCATTTCGCCTCAGTCCATCTTGAATGAGCTCGGGCCCAGAGAAGGCAATTGGGGTGGTTTTGGATCTTGTTGATATCTGGTTTCTTCTTTGCATGTAGAGTTTTAACTTGCATTTGTGGATGCAGCAATGTACTGTGTTCACAGACAAGTGTTCCTGAACAATGAATTCTGACTTTTACTAGGAGATTCTTGTACATTATGTCAGGAAATTAGCTTATTGACCAAACATCACTGATTTGGGGCCCCTGGGCAGAGACTGGTTGTATATTAAACATGACTAAGACCCAGTAATGTAGAGAACGGAAAGTGTAGTATAATCCAAGGTAAAATCAGTCCAACAATACAAAGGGCAGAACAGAAGGCAGGCAAATAGAAGTCAGGTGTCAGGAAATCCGATACAAAATCAGAGACCGATACAGAATCAAAAGGGCTGAACGGGTCGGTACACTACACAACGATCAGAACATTGAATAATGGGGAAAGCAGGCTTAGCATGTCGTAGCAATACAAACAAAACCTCACAAAGCCTGAAAACAGACAGACTTAAATACACAGGTAACAAGGAAGACAGGCGTTTAGAATTCCGGCGATTTGGATCCTGCTGCGTTTGGGATGAGTAGGAAGTGGTGCCTGGCGGGGACCGAGCGTTGGGAGGAGAACTGAGAGGCGAGCTCACAGATTGAGGCCCCAACATCATCTATTTTTTATCTTATTGTCCCACCAGCAACATTTTGAACATACCTTCTTCCCTTCTTGTTGAATGGAACTTCCAGAGACTGCTGCCTACCTTGCCTAATGGTAGCGACCGTTACTGCAAATAACCACCATGTAGAGGTTCCTCAATGTACCATATACATTCTATAATTCAGATGTACTGTGCTTGTAGGAATGTTTTCCTGCTGTGACAAAGCTGGGTCAAATCCAGGCACAGTATCTGAATGTTTCTGCTGCTCGTTAGAGTTTGGAAGATTGCATTTATGTTTTGCCCAACTGTCCAGCTAAAACAGAAGTCTACTTGTTTATTGTGTATTTGTCTGAAAAGAGACGGCGTCACAACAGAGTATGTGCGGTTATTGTGAGGAAAACACAGAAAGCAATAAACCCAAAAGCACTCCGGGGATCAGAGTGTTGTCATTTGAAATCACATCTTACGAACAGAAAATAACTAGAAATTACAAAATCTCTTTACTCTCTGTTGCTCCAATATTAGCCTGTGTCCTAAAAGGAATCCAATTCCCTATAAAGTACACTACTTCAAAGAAAACCTCTTCATATTATACTCTCACAGAACCAAAGTTAGCGTGTCATATTGTATACTCTCAGAACCTAGGTTAGCCTGTCATTTTCTTTAATTATATGTCGTGGAGCTCCGCCCCCTAGAGGACCTTGCTAGTGGTTTTCCTTCCCACCGCGTACACGACCATCACTGAACATTAATTATGTATATAGCTCAGCCAACCAGGGCACATCTGCCCATTTATAACTGAGCATGCCCTACATACCGCTACGCTTTTTTCTTCAGCTTGTCTGAATGTCACTTGAGAGTTTTTTGTGGCACAAGATGATTTCTCACCGCCAACTGCTATTGCTCTATCTTGGGGCGCTGGCAATGACTCGACAAGCTTTCTTCACACGCCTCTCTCACCAGGCCCTCTCTCGGAACCGATTCGCTGGCATCATAGAGAGAACGGCTTTCTGATTGGGGATTCCGCTTCTACCTCTGCCTCCTCCTAAAGAGCGAAGGTTCATGACCAGCAGTCCATGGGCAGAGTGGGTTCTCGAGGTGGATCCACCAGCTCCAAATATTCCCGGGAGGCCAGCAGCAAGGTGCATTTCCTGCCCAAACAGGGAGGTTGGCAGGTAAGAAGCCCACTCCTCCTCCACCTGGATTAGAGCTATGTGTTGGGAGTGCAGCAGTGCTGGCTTTCAACAAGGTAACACCTCTAGCTACATTCCAGCTCTCTGGCCCAGATGGTTGCAGGAGGATTGACCCTCTCCGTTTCTGAGATCGGGGAAATCTCCTGTATTCTTCCAATGAAAGATGTTTTTCCATTCTGGGCCTGGCCATGAATTGGTCGAATCGTGAACCACCCACGATGAGGGTGTGTCCGTTGGACGCGTGGGCGGAGGGCCTCCTCTTTGCCATCCGTCTGTGGAAACCCCCGTGCTTGAGGTCTGTACGCACGATCATGTCCCTCCTGGGACACAGGTCGGCTGTTAATGTGGTGGTTCTTTTGGGGCTGCTGCACGTGTGCACCCTAAAAATGTGCATGATCACAATGTTCGCTTGTTACTCCCCAGCTCCTTGGCAGGAGATCTGGATCATTGGAGGAAGACGACCCTGCTGAGGTTCCCATGAGCACGGTGACATCGGAGGTGTGTGTCAAGGTCAAGCAGTGAAGGGCGTGTGGCGTCAGAACGACCACCACATCAACCTGTTAGGACTTGAGACAGGTCTCTTGGTTTTGACCCACTTCGCATCTGTGCTCAGGGGCTGGATGTCCTGATACGCATGGTCAGTCGGGCTGTGGGGGCACAGATCAACTGGGAAAGGGAGGCAGATCGCCGGCACTCCGCCCATTGGTGATGCATCTGTGGCTTTGGGCTCTGCCAGCTGGACCAGGCTGCCTGAACGTAGGAGCAGATCTGATGTCACGAGGGGGTCCTCAAGACGACAATCAATCTCCCTCATCTGGAAAGGGTTGGGGAGGCATGAGTAGACCTGTTCGCATTGAGAGAGAAAGCACACTGTCGCCTCTGGTTCTCTCTGAGGGACCTGGACGGCACGCCACTCTGGTTCTCTCTGAGGGACCAGGACGGCACGCCACTCTGGTTGGATGCGTTTCCACACCAGCCTTTGTCTCAGGGTCTCCTTTACATTCCTGCCACATTTGTGCATTGTACGCCTGTTGGCAAGCCGGAAAGTGGATCGACTGACTGCCATCCTAATTGCTCTGGATCGCCCAGCAGCGGTGTGGCAGCCGATTCCCCATCGCTGACCGGCTCTGTCTCATCTGGGAGGCACAATCGAACGCCCCCTGGCATTGAATGGACCTGTGGCAACTTGTTTTCTGAAAAGGACAGGTTAGCTTGCCGTGGGGTGTCTGCTGCCAACATTTGCAACACTTAGGGTGCTAGAGTCAGCTCTAGCTCCAAACGCTCCGCCACTAGGTGGTCTATGTTCGAGTTGGTGTGACAGGGGTTCTCTGGACCACGTCTATTGCCCTGTGGAACAAATACTCTTCTTTTTACATTATCTTTTTGAGGGGATCACCCTTGACTGTAGGGAAGGGTGATCATTGGCCCCCATGGTCAGAGTCAGTGCTGAAGCCACTCTGCGAGCCGCCGTTCGGGCCATTGGCACAGATCTCCCTGAAATTCCTGTCTTTGGAGACTCACGCTACTGGCAGGATTGCTGCATGGTTTAGCCTCTTTGGAGGCGTCAGTGTGGAGGACATCTGTGAAGTGTCTTTCATACATTTTTGTATAACGGACATCCCTTCCATGTTGTAGGCCCATTCTGTCCTTGGCATCGTGACCAAAGAGCTGAGTGGGCGTGTAGAGGGTCCTGCAACAATAAGGCTATAGTTATTGGGTATAACTTTTGGGAGGCTGTATCTATGGCACACTCAGTTACCGGGGATTTACAAAATAATTAGTTTAAAGAGATGAGTCTTGTGGTTGAAAATGGCTTTCTTCTGAAAGAGTAATGGCGCTTGTTTTGTGTGTAAAAGGTTAAAGATGTGCTACCGTTTATTCCAAAGGAGCTAATTGAGCGTGTTGTTACGCTTAGGATAGTTTGTTTTTCTATCAACGTCTCCCCACAAGGATGCTAACACCCAGCCCTGAAACAGGTTTTCATGCAGACGTTAAGTGCTTCTGTTTCAGTTATTTAAGACTTCTGCTACAATGTTTGATGAAATTAGTTGAAATCAAGCAACAACTGCCTTGCGATGTGGCGAGTTACTGCTAGCAAAAAAGCTCAGCTGTGCTGAATGTTCACACAGTTGTTCCAACTTCATCAGCGGATTAATTATCAGCGGATACTGAACTGGAATTAGAAGGATATTGATCTACAGTTAGCAGGGAACTGAACTGGAATCAGCAGGATACTGAACCATAGTTATCAGGGAACTGAACTGGAAACAGCATGATACTGAACCACAGTTAGCAGGGAACTGAACTGGAATCAGCAGGATACTGAACCATAGTTAGCAGGGAACTGAACTGGAATCAGCAGGATACTGAACCACAGTTAGCAGGGAAATGAACTGGAATCAGCAGGATACTGAACCACAGTTAGCAGGGAACTGAACTGGAATCAGCAGGATACTGAACAATAGTTAGCAGGGAACTGAACTGGAATCAGCAGGATACTGAACAATAGTTAGCAGGGAACTGAACTGGAATCAGCAGGATACTGAACAATAGTTAGCAGGGAACTGAACTGGAATCAGCAGGATACTGAACAATAGTTAGCAGGGAACTGAACTGGAATCTGCAGGATACTGAACCACAGTTAGCAGTGAACTGAACTGGAATCAGCAGGATACTGAACCATATTTGCAAGGAACTGAACTGCAATCAGCAAGATACTGAACTGGAATCAGGTGTTTATAATGAGAAATACAGCATTGCAGGGTTCCAGTGTGTCCACAGTTTTTTCCTGTGTTGAAGCAAAAAAGCACATTTGTTGGAATTAAAGAGTATTTTGAGATCTGTTATGTGGAGATGTTTTAGGCTGTGAATTAACCAATTATGAAATTGTGGTTGGGCTGTGGGTACACATAAACAATCGAACTCTGGGGGGATACGTGTCTTTAAATCCCAAATGGCACCTGGGGTCCTACATAATGTGCTACAACTGGCCAAGTCCCAGATGACTGGTAGTGCATTATCTAGTGCTGTTTGGGACACAATCCATATACAGTTATGCTCAAAAGTTTGCATACCCTTGGAGAATTTGTAATATTTGTACAATTTGTAAAGAAAGTGAGGAGGCAAAATACATGTCTTTTATTTCTTATGGGTCTTGGCACAGTCATATATGGCACAATTATAAAACAAAACCTGGGAACAAAGAAGAAAATGAACTGACCCCTGTTCAAAAGTCAGAATACCCTTAGTTCTTAAAACTGTGTATTGCCCCCTTTAGCATCAATGACAGTGTGCAGTATTTGGAAATAGTTGTCTATGAGTCCCTGAATTATTGCATGTAGTATAGCTGCCCATTTGTCTTGGCAAAATGTCTACAGGGCTTGCAGTCTTTGGTCGTCTTGCATGAACAGAACGTTTGAGATTTCCCCAGAGTTGCTCAATGATATTAAGGTCAGGAAACTGATGGCCACTCCAGAACCTTCACCTTTTTCTGCTGTAACCACTGGAGGGTCAACCTGGCCTTGTGCTTCGTGTCTTGTTGTGTTAGAAATTCCAAGAGCGTCCCATGCGCAGCTTTCCTGCAAAATAATGTAAATTGTCTGCCAGTATTTTCGGATAACATGCTGCATTCATCTTGCCTTCATTTTTCACCAGATTCCCTGTGCCTTTAGAGCTCACACCCCCCCAGAACATCAGTGAGCCCCCACCATGCTTCACAGTAGGGATGGTATTCTGTTCACTATAGGCTTTGTTGACCCTCACCAAATAGAGCGCTTATGGTTGTGACCATAAAGCTCTATTTTGGTCTCGTCACTACAAATTTGTTTTCCAGAAACTGTGAGATATGTCAAGTTGTTGTCGGGCATATTGTGACCGGGGTTTTTGTGGCATTGGCACAATAAAGGCATCTTTTTGGCAACTCGACCATGCAGAAAATTTTTGTTCAAGTATCGTCATATTGTGCTCTTTGAAACGACTGCACCATATTTTTACAGAGCAGCCTGTATTTCTCCTGAGGTTACCTGTGGGTTTTTCTTTGTATCCCGAAAAATTCTTCTGGCAGTTTTTGCAGAAATATTTTGGTCTACCTGACCATGGCTTGGTATCAAGAGATCCCTGAATTTTCCACTACTTAATTAGTGATTGTACTGACTGAAATTTGCGAGGCTTTAAATATCTTTTTATATCATTTTCTGTCTGTATGAAGTGCCATTACCTTGTTATGCAGGTCTTTTGACAGTTTTTTTCTGCCCCCCGTATCTAGTTTGCTCAGTGCATCCATGTGAGAGCTAGTGAACTCATTGAGTATTTATACACAGACACTTAATGCAATATGAAAAGCCACAGGTGGGAAATTCACCTTTAATTGCCATTTTAACCTGTGTCAGTCATATTTTCAATTTCAATACCAAAATGTCACAATTTCTGCCATGGTATGCAAATTTATGAGCACAACAGTGTTTTATTGTGGTTCACTGGTGGAGAAATGGAGCGTTTGATGTGCTGCTGTGTTTTTTTTAACATATTTTCTCTTTTTTTTTCATAAGATTCCATAAGATTGTATTCATGAAGGGTAAATCAATAAGGAGACAAAAAGTGTAAGTCTGTGACATTCACCCAATAAAAAAGCATGAAGACAATCTATTTGCAGCAAAAATTCATATAATTTGTATGCAGCGAAAATAAATCACACATGGAAAGAAAAATCGTGTCTGTACGGATCTTAACAGGAGACATACTGAATCACTGCTGTTTCACCTGGAAGACGGCCAAAGGTCCCTTACAAACATACCCTAGGGACTAATTCTGACTCTGTAAGCCACTGCGTGTAGAGTTCCCACTGCATAGAGGGTCTCTGTGACCCAGCCTTCACCCCTGTCACCCTGACCTCTTGCAACATGCTAGAAGTGAGTTATTATCAGGCTGTAAGATGGTGTCTGTGAGGTTACTCCATATGAGGTGGGGATTGTCATGATGGGGATTAACATTTGTACGGTCTGACATTTCATTATTATAGTTATGGACATGTTTACAGTCTAATAAATATATTCATATATCCATTAAATATATTTAATATACACTACATTTGTTTGTGTTTAATAGGAACTTGGGTATTTATACAATACAAAAGGAAGTATTTTAAGTTATATATTTTATTACTGTAAGCTATTTGTGGCCTCATGCTTGTGTGAAACATTTTATTATGAGATATATTGAAATGTAAAAAAAACGAAAACTGAAGCTCCGTATATGACATGAATCATTAAAAATGGTGTCCTGCACAAGGAATAAACAACCTTTTAAGGTCACAAAAAAATCATTTTGTGTGGATGTCTCTATTTTCAAATGCAGAATTTGTGTAGATGTCTCGAAATCCTGTTATACTCTGTTGGACTAACTATACCTCAACACAGGAGAAAACCAGGGGACAATTTTATTTATTTTATATGTTCTTTATGGGGTTCATGCAGTCATTTTGCTATGGGCAAATGAAGACTGTGCAAAGGACAGATTTCCTCAAAATAAACATTGAAAACGGTTCAAGTTAGCATTTCCAACAGTGCAGAAATGTTTTGTACCAACTCATGGCTTTCGGCAAACACAATGTCCTCTGTAGACATTAAAATAAAGTATTTCTATCTCTGGCAAGTACCGGCAGCATGAACATTGAGTAAAATGACCATCAGCCTTTTGCAGAATGAGTCGCTGCTCACTTTTATGATAATATACAAAAGCAGTTGAAATAATTGCTAGCCAGGCGTAATACTCGAGACTCTCCTTTGCTGTTGTCTCTTAAAGGCTTTTATGGAAGATAACAGTATTTATTCAATTTTAAATTGGAACGCTTCTTTACTACCTTCTCAGACACCCCTCTTCCCACTCCTCCACCCCGCTTTGTTCGTTGTCTTACTTCTTCACCTCCTTTGTAAACCCTGTATTCATTGTGTGTGAAAAATGGTTAGCAATATAAAAGAGAGATGAAACAAGAACTTTAATTAAAAAAGAGATGACACGAGAGATTAGCTATACAAAAAGGACATGACATGATAGATCAGACTGGTAAAAACAGGATGACATTAAAATATTGATTAATTGAAAAAGAGATGACGTGAGAGATTTGCTTTATGAAAAGGAGATGATATGATAGGTGAGTTTTGTAAAAAAGGAGATGACATGATAAGTTAGCGCTATAAAAAAGAGATGACATGATAGATGAGCTTTGTAAAAAAGGCGATAACGTTTTAGTTTAGCTTTTTATATTACATGGGATTTCAAGGTGGCAGAGAACACTGAATTGCATTTAAAAGTATAACATGAGGGGGAAAATGAAATGTTCACAAACAAAACTAGTTTCAAATCTACGGAAGGGAATCAAACACAAATATTGACTTTTTATTTGTCTATTTAAGATTTGGACTGGCACCTTAACTGCACTAACATTTATTATTTATTATTATTATATTTATGGGTTTGTTGTTTGATGATATTAATTTATTGTAATTCAAAACGTTTCATATTCAGGTGTTTTAATTAGTATCACCATCTTCAGATAATTGTTTGGTGGTGTTCTAATTAATAGTGTCTGAGGTTAAAATGTTTTTTCTTGTCACGTAACTTAACAGGTGTATCGCATTGAGGGGTACAATCAATTATGTGATGCCCGCTGTTTAGCAACAACCAGTGTAAACAAAGCTTTTCAGCATTGCAAAACCCATTCACCTACATGTATTTTGCTTGAATAAAATATCGAATACAGCTCCGGAAAAAATTCAGAAACCACCACCTTTTTCTTTCCTTTACAAAATTGTCGAAAAGGAAAGAAAAAGGTGAAGTGTTCTCTGAATTTTTTCCGGAGCTGTAAGTATATGTTTTAAATATTAATTATATACATTTCGGTCCGCCCCCCTCCACAGACTGTGTCCCGGTACCCCCCTCCACAGACTGTATCCATCCAGTTTTAACTTAAAATCAGAAGTCACATTTCAGTTGGACCTTGTGGCCAATTGACAACTAATATATGTAATCCTTTAATCCTAATTGAATAGCCTTTTTCATGTCTGTGACTTTGTAGCTAGTAAGAAAGTGGTAAAAGTGATTCATTTATTTGCGCTAATAGCTGGCGCAAGCCAGGCATCAATTTGGATATTTGTAGAATATGTGATTATATGAGAATATTATATTTAAAGTTGTTTAAAAAGGAATCCTAATTATAAGAGAATATTATGTAAGTAAAAAAATATTAAAAGCAGCACTAAAATGATTTTTCTTCAATTAGACCGGCTTTCCTCCCCAGCAACAGGGTTGTTGCCAGAGACACAAAGACAGAATCCTTATGAGCAGTAAAAACTTTCTTTCATTAATTAATTAACACAGCGTTAAACAGGTGTGCTGAGAATGGAGGCTGAAAAGTGATTTTATAACTTCTGAACTCTTACTTTACCTTTGTGGTTTTATCTTGCTTGTTCAGTGAACTAAGCCTTTAAGTGGACAGAGTGCCAGCTGGCCTTGTAGTCAGTACCAGAACAAGCGTTCATCCTCTAATCTGGTGTGTGGATACTGAGAAAGGTTACAGAATTCCACAACTGCCTCCCTGCCTCCATTTCTACCATTGTCCCCTGCCTCCATTTCTACCATTGTCCCGCTGCCTCCATTTCTACCATTGCCCCCCTGCCTCCATTTCTACCATTGCTCCCATGCCTCATTTTCTATCATTGCCCCCCTGCCTCCTTTTGTACCACTGGTCCCTGCCTCCTTTTCTATCATTGCCCCCCTGCCTTCTTTTCTACCATTGCTCCCCTGCCTCCCACCCTCCTCAGTTCTCCTGCTCTTACCCCTCCTTCACTCCCCCTCTTCTTTACTGCTATCTCACACACCACAGGGATGCTCTGCTCTATGTACGTGTGCGTGTGTGTGTGTAGGTGTGTTTGCCTGCATGGTGTGTGTGTGTGTGTTTTCTGTGTGGCTCTATACGCTTTTAAACCCAACTCCCAGAAGCCTTAGAAAGATAAATTAAAAGGTTTAAGAATAAGCCAGATTGAAGGCTTCAGGGCTATCTCTCTGTCAGCAGTTGGTTTCCTGTTTAATCCCTTGCCTTTTCTCATTACATTGGCAGACAGAGGCAGTCTCGTCAATGGACAGCCGATACGAAGAAAACCACCGGAGGATCAATGTGGAGTTGGGTTTAAATTTGTTTTATTTCTATGTGTTGATTCAACAGGATAATCATGTAGCTGTTACTAACCGTTTGTATGGATGTTTTGAAAGGTTCAGCTTTGGGGAAATTGTTAACGTCATTTTCTGATACCACGTTCAGAATATAGTTAGGCAAATATTGATCTGTTAAATGAGGAAGGTTTATTCCAAAATCTGTGTTCCATGTGAGAAAGATCAATAGCGGCTTTGAACAGATTAAGTCAGGCAGGAAAATATGTGCAGCAAATGGGTGCTATGATAAAGACGACTGCTACCTCACCCTCTTCTTCTACCTCACCCTCTTGTTCCACCTCACCCTCTTCTTCCACCCTACCCTCTTCTTCTACCTCACCCTCTTCTTCTACCTCACCCTCTTGTTCCACCTCACCCTCTTCTTCCACCCTACCCTCTTCTTCCACCCTACCCTCTTCTTCTACCTCACCTTTTACCTCACCCTCTTCTACCCCACCCTTTCTTCTACACCACCATCTTCTTCTCGATTCTCTCCTCCCTTCATGCTTTTCATTTCTAGACCCCCTACTCCATCCCTCCACTGCCATCTC
>JACXGJ010007929.1:15290-27790 GCA_016801105.1 Esox niger
CCTCTCCTGTCCTCCTTCCTCTCTATTTTCTCCTTCCATACCTCTCCTGTCCTCCTTCCTCTCTATTTTCTCTTTCCATACCTCTCCCCTCCTACATTTTCTCCTTACATCTCTTCCATGTTCTCCTCGATTCTCTTTCTCTTTTAGCATAAAGCTCCAGTGAATACAGAATGTTGTACGTAATGAAGAACTCTTGCATAAATCTTATCACAGCTTGTTTCACCTTAGCTCATTTTTAATGTGCTGACAAACACTTAAGTAGGTTGGGTCTTGGAATATGCCCATGAGTTTGAGTTTAACAGTATTTTATAGAAATGGCCTTTCAAAAGTGGACTTGACTTTGTGAAGTAATTCATGAGCATTTAAAAATCTTAGCATATCTACTATATTAGCATTTATGCTATCCTATGCAATCTCAAATTTAATCAGCATATACAGCCCCAGAAAAAATTAAGAGTCCACTGCACCTTTTTCTTTTCTTTCCAAAAAAGTCAAACAGAAAGGTTCTGGAACAGAAGTGTTCAATTTGCAGTGGTCTCTTAATTTGAATCCGTCTGTTCTTCGCTCAAAACCTTCTTTTCCTACTTTTTTGGAAAGGTAAGAATGGGTGCTTTCGTCTCTTCATGTTTTCCAGAGCTGTATATACAGTACCAGTCAAATGTATTGTCACAATTACACATATAAGCATATACAATATACTGTATACAACCCTGTTTCCAAAAAGTTGGAAAGATGTGTAAAATACAAATATCTTTCAACCCTATATGTAATTTAAAATGGTACATAGACAACATATAAACTGTTGAAACTGAGAATGTTGTTGTTTTTGGAAAAATACATGCCCATTTTGAATTCGATGCCCGCAACATGCTTAAAAAAAGTTGGGACAGTGGAATGTTTACCACTGTGTTGCATCACCTCTTTTAACAACACTCTGTACGTGTTTGGGAACTGAGGGGATAACTGCTGTAGTTTTGAAAGTGAATGTTTTTCTATTTGTGCTTAATTCTGGATTTCAGCTGCTCAACAGTTCGTATTTTTTGTTTCCTAATGCACCATATTTTTTGAGTGGGGGACAGGTCTGGACTGCAGGCAGGCCAATTTAGTACCGGGACTTTTTTACTACATGCTGTTGTAATATGTGCAGAGTGTGGTTTGGCATTGTCTTGCTGAAAGAAAAAAAAAACAAGTCCTTCCCTGAAAAAGATGTCTGGATGGCAGCATGAGTTATTCCAAAACCTGTAAATATTTTTGAGCATTAATGGTGCCTTCACAGATGTGCAAGTCATCCTTACCATGTGCACTAATGCACCCCCATACCATCATGGATGCTGGCTTTTGAACTGTGTGCTGATAACAAGCCAGATGGTCCCTCTCCTCTTTAGTCCAAAGAACATGGCATCCATGATTCCCAAATAGAAATTCATATTTTGATTTGTCAGATTAAAACACAGTTTTCCACTTTGTCTCAGTCCATTATATATGAGCTTGGGTGCAGAGAAGTGGCTGGAGATCTGGATCTTGTTTATACTGCATATGGTATCTTCTTTGCATGGTGGTGTTTTAACTGGTCTGCTAACACAGCGACGTACTGAGTTAACAGACAATGATTTCTGGAAGTGTTCCTGAGCCCATGCAATGACGCACTGTGTTCATAGATGTTTGGTTCTGGAAGTGTTCCTGAGTCCATGCAGTGACGTACGGTGTTCATAGATGTTGGGTTCTGGAAGTGTTCCTGAGCCCATGCAGTGACGTACGGTGTTCATAGATGTTGGGTTCTGGATGTCTTCCTGAGCCCATGCAGTGACGTACGGTGTTCATAGATGTTGGGTTCTGGAAGTGTTCCTGAGCCCATGCAGTGACGTACGGTGTTCATAGATGTTGGGTTCTGGATGTCTTCCTGAGCCCATGCAGTGACGTACGGTGTTCATAGATGTTGGGTTCTGGATGTCTTCCTGAGCCCATGCAGTGACGTACTGTGTTCATAGATGTTGGGTTCTGGATGTCTTCCTGAGCCCATGCAGTGACGTACTGTGTTCATAGATGTTGGGTTCTGGAAGTGTTCCTGAGCCCATGCAGTGATGTCCACTACATAATCGTGTGTCTTTTTAATGCAGTGTCGCCTGAGGCTATCTTTTACTGGTTTACGACATTGCATACAGAGATTACAGAGATTATACAGAGAGATACAAAGATTTCTCCAGATTTTCAGACTCTTTTAATGATATTATGGACTGTAGATGATGAGATCTGCTAACTTTTACATTGAGAAATACTATTCTTAAATTGTTTGCCAGCACAGTCATTTCACAGAGTGGTGAACCCCTCTCCATCTTTACTTCTGACAGACTCATCCTCCCTGGGATGATGTTTTACTGACCTGTTGCCAATTGACCTAATTAGTTGTGAGATGTTCCACCAGTTATTATATTGCATTACACAACTTTTGTTGCCTCTGTCCCAGCATTTTTAAATGCCTCTAATTCAAAGTGGGCATATCTTTTTCAAGGGATTTTTTTTTGTCAGTTTCAGACAAATGAAAGGAAAAGCCAACAAAGTGTCTCAGAAAGATGTTGGGCTACGAGCCTCCAGAACAGCTTCACTGCATCTAGTCACAGAGTCTGAGTGTCTGGAACTCTACGGGAACACAATTCTCCAAGGTATAGTTCTCATTTGGTGTTTTGATGATGGTAGTCGAACATGTTGGTCCAAAATCTCCCATAGGTGATCAATATGGTTGAGCTCTGCTGGTTGTGAAGGTCAAATCATCTTCATACTCATCTAACCATTCAGAGACCTCTTGTGACTTGTGGATGGAAACCCACTAATGAACACTCTTTCAGAATCCCTTAGCTCCTTTCCTCTTCCCATTTAGATTCAAAATCAAGCTCGTCTGGGCCTGCTTAGCATTTTTTATACGTGCCACAGAGCATGAAATATTGTTAATTGCTTAATTGTATCACTCAGAACACCTGTACAGAAGCATCTGCTTTCGTTAAGTTCCTCCACTCATGTATTCAGGTTTTAATAAGGACTGACAGAATCAGAACACCACATGGGCATAAGAATTGGTGGTTCATGAATTCCAGTTGTTTTAAAAAGTTTCTACTTCAGTCTTCTATGTTATATTTCTAGTGTATTCTCAGATCTGCATTTTGTTAGGGAGCCGGTCTCTGTTTGCTGTGAATCCTGGAACATGTGATATTTTAACATACGAATAAGTCAATAGTTCCTGGTTCTACCACAAAATTCTCATTCATAGTCTTAGAGATGTTGTATTTCTGACGATAGTCTTTGAGGTGTGGGCTGTTCAGCCACGTCCTGGGGTAGGTGATGCTTCAGCCGACATCAGAATCTCTCCTACCACACTCTCAAGATGTCCAAATCCAATATGGCTGCCTATTTAAGTCGGTCAGGGAACTTGCTCTGTCCGCTGTTCTGTTGGTCATCTTGGCATGCGGTTAACCACCACCCCTGCTTTCACCCTGCCTCCACCCCTGCCTCCACCCTGCCTCCACCCCTTCCTCCACCCCTGCCTTCACCCTGCCTCCACCCCTGCCTCCACCCTGCCTCCACCCCTGCCTTTACCCTGCCTCCACCCCTGCCTCCACCCTGCCTCCACCCCTGCCTTCACCCTGCCTCCACCCCTGCCTCCACCCTGCCTCCACCCCTTCCTCCACCCCTGCCTTCACCCTGCCTCCACCCTGCCTCCACCCCTGCCTTCTCCTATTTGGTGTTGCGCTGCTTTTTTGGAGGATCAGTACTGAGTTCCTTGAACATTGTCTGTGGGGACTGTTATTAATGAAATTACGGTGTGGATATTGTTATTAGTAATATTGTATGGATGATCATATGATGTCAGGGAGTTACCCCAGAGGAACAGAACCTGAGGCCAAGATATGTGGAGTATTGTTGAGCATGTTTACATGGCTGAATCAAGACATGGTCTAAAGTCCATTTAGATACGTGGAGTATTGTTGAGCATGTTGAAATGGTTGAGCCAAGACATGGTCTAAAGTCCATTTAGATACTTGGAGTATTGTTGAGCATGTTGAAATGGTTGAATCAAGACGTGGTCTAAAGTCCATTTAAATACGTGGAGTATTGTTGAGCATGTTGAAATGGTTGAACCAAGACGTGGTGAAATTCATCTACCCAATGTTTCAAAACACTGGCAAATCCATTGATGCTAAGCAACAGACAAATACTAAAGCTGGTCCTAATATATAACCCATTCTCCTCCCCTGTTCTACAGACCTCTGCTGAAACTACTGCTTTGCAACAATGGCCCATAACTGGGCCAATGCGTGACAGTATAAGTCTTCAGTGAATAGTTCCTCTTAACAAATGAGCTCAATGAAGTCGACATCTGGAGCCAGAACATAAGGTAAACAACACCAAATCCCTGGAATGACCGAGGTAAACAAGCCATGCACGCGAGGAACGTCTGTGATGCACTGGGTCTCCGCTCTTCCTCCCTCAGATAATTCATGTGTGAAGCCGAGGGGAACTGAGCTTTGCAGTCTTTTGAGAAATAAAACAATAGAGCATGTGGTTTGGGAGCCAGACTGGGTAATCTGCCCCTGAGGACAGGCCCATATCCATCACCAGGATTCCCCTGTGTTACTCTACCGTACCCCATCACCAGGATTCCCCTGTGTTACTCTACCGTACCCCATCACCGGGATTCTCCTGTGTTACTCTACCGTACCCCATCACCGGGATTCTCCTGTGTTACTCTACCGTACCCCATCACCGGGATTCTCCTGTGTTACTCTACCGTACCCCATCACCAGGATTATCCTGTGTTACTCTACCGTACCCCATCACCAGGATTCCCCTGTGTTACTCTACCGTACCCCATCACCAGGATTCTCCTGTGTTACTCTACCGTACCCCATCACCAGGATTATCCTGTGTTACTCTACCGTACCCCATCACCAGGATTATCCTGTGTTACTCTACCGTACCCCATCACCAGGATTATCCTGTGTTACTCTACTGTACTCCATCATCCTACTGTATTTCTGAGGGAAGCTTTGTACATCAGCACCAGGAGCCTACTGTGTTTCAAAGCTTTGTACATCATCACCAGGAGCCTCCTGTGTTTCAGAGCTTTGTACATCATCACCAGGAGCCTGCTGTGTTTCAGAGCTTTCTACATCATCACCAGGAGCCTGCTGTGTTTCAGAGCTTTGTACATCATCACCAGGAGCCTCCTGTGTTTCAGAGCTTGGTACATCATCACCAGGAGCCTGCTGTGTTTCAGAGCTTGGTACATCATCACCAGGAGCCTGCTGTGTTTCAGAGCTTTGTACATCATCACCAGGAGCCTGCTGTGTTTCAGAGCTTTGTACATCATCACCAGGAGCCTGCTGTGTTTCAGAGCTTTGTACTGCACTACACACCCTCCCACTTACTTCTTGTAACGGTGGGATGTCTGCCCATCCCCTGAGGACTAAACCTCACTTTCTTCCTTCTCAGTGAAGTTAAGAAAGAAACATGCTTTATAGCTGACTCAAAGAACATGAAGAATGAGTTGGCCTTGCTTAGCAAGCATCTAACAGAGCAGGGTTTAAGCATCATGGAAAGGTTTGTTTTTAATCCGACTGTCTTACTTGCCGTCGTCCAATGGTCTTCCAGTGTTCAACACTCCTAACACTGACTCCTCCCTGACACCGCCCCTGCACCTCCACAGCTAACTGCTAACACTGTAAGATAGGATGACTCCTCCTCTAACTTCTACCCGACTCCTCCCCTGCACCTCCACAGTCAACTGCTAACACCACCTCCTCCTCTAACTTCTACCTGATTCCTCCCCAGCTATCCACTAACACCTCCACTGGACCTCTCCATCTCACCCTGACTCTTTGCAAAACTTTAGGAGGTGAAGGTCTAAAAATGCAGGAGAGGCTGTAGAGGATCAAAAGGGAATGTTTCTCTGGCTGAAAATGATGAAATGAGGCTTGACAGCTTCTTTCTGCTCCAGGTGACATCTGGGAACTAATAATACTGCTTTTTTCCCCTCCTCTCTTCCTTTTTATCCTCTTCTCTTCTCTCTTCCTTTCAATCCGTCACTTCTCTGCTCTTTTGGAATATATTTTGTAGGGAATCTGTTATAAAATTCAGTAGCACTTTAATCAGCTTAAACAATCAGTAGCTCTTTAATCATATTTAATCAGTAGCGGTTCTACAAGGCTCATAGAAGACTTAAAATCAGAACCTTTCCTACGTCAAGCTCAGACAATCTGCCCAGTCAATACAAAGACCACCACCGTCCATCGCCAGATCATATGTGATGTTGGCTGATGATCCATCATTGTGAGAACTTCCAGTCATTAAGTCATGATAGAAGAACATCACTGGTTTCACCAATCACTGGTTTTTACCCTTCAGATGCACTGTGTCTCTCATTGACTCTATCTTGGATTAAATGTCCGAATGCTGATTCAGTTCTTGTTAGATCATTATGTGGCTAACCATCTGTCCTCAGAGCCAAGGCCCCCAGAGTCTGAAAGACCAACGTTCATTACTTCTGACCCTAACCTGTGCTCTATAGATCCCTCATGTCATAATCGGCTTCACACTGTCATTTTACATGGACCAGTTCTCCAGACACCTTGTGAAACACAAACACATGGAGTCCATTAGACTCAAGAAAAAGTACAGCTGGGAAAACGACAGTAAGATGTTGTAAAGAGAATAAGACAGTAGGACCCACAGGGACAAAAATGAAATAGCCCGTTGCCCTCTATTTCTCTCTCTGTCCGACTGTTTCTCTCTCTGTCTCCCTTTTTTTCTTTTCATCTCCTCTTCCTCTCTTGGTCTCCTTTCAATTTTTTGTTCATTTAAAGTGTTTTACTGGCATGGGACACTTTCTCTCTCTGCCTCCTCTCTCTGTCTCTCTATATTGACCCATCTCTCTTTCTCTCTTTTTCTCTCCCACTTTCTCTCTCTCACTCTTTCTCTGTCATCAATCCCTTTTGGATGGCCTCTGTTCTATTAAGGCATAGAAATGTGTGCAGCAGATAAACTAGAGAGACAAACTTGAGATACTGTGTGATAATATTGTTTTCATCCGCTAAAGAGTAAAATGTGAGATATGATAATACTGTACACATTCTATCAAGAGAAAATCAAACAGCAGGTTTCCCTCCCTTGAAGACCACTCCCCTTCTTTTAAATTGGGTGAGAAATGGGTGACCCTGGTGAGGCAAGAGAAGGAATTGTTGAAAAACATGTAAAGACAACAGACGAGGGCATGCAAAGCAATTTGTTGTTCACGGATGGTTAATTCAATAATGCACACCTTCTAAGTCAGGAAAGAATTACAAGAACACAAATATATACACACGCAGAAACACACAGACGCGTTCCACCTTTCTGCCTGAAAACCAACACCTGGTGAGAGAACAGTTAGAGGGTGAATGTGGCCTTTCTTCATTTCCCTTCCTAAGAGAGGAGGCAGATTAATGTGTGTCTGTATCCTAAACACTGATTCCAGCCCTCCCTGACTAAAGTAAGCAAGCAGAGCTACATTAGAGAAACAACCTTCTACTGCTGTACCGCCCTCCCGCCCAGACGCCCGTAGACCATTATCTGGTGGAAAGGTCACTGATGTGTGAGTCATCCTCTGAAAACGTGGTCGAAGTCCCAAATTAAACCCTAGTCCCTTGTAAGTGTACTACTTTTGACCAGGACCAGTTCGATGTAGGGTGCCATTGGGGATGTGAAGATGGGCAAAAGGCCGGCAGAAGAAGATGGAGAGAATGAGTGAGGGAGGATGAAGGGCTGGAGGGAGGAAGAGAGAAGGAGAGAAAGAGATTGAGAGGGAGAGATAGGAAGAGAGAGGGCAAAATCCTTGACAAGACAGATAATTGGATTTAGAAGGAAAAACAAGCTTATAAAAAATCCAGATTAATCAGAGAGACGGACATTTCTCTGACGCTTCTCTATATTTATCTGCTCGGCCCTCATATCCAGCTTTGTGCTGAAACGTGCTACTGCTTCCCATTCAGGACTTCCAGAGTCACAAGTTGATGGTTTGACAGATTTTGGATTCAGTTCTGATTTTTTTGTTCAAGTATCATCGTATTGTGCTTCTTGAAACATTCTTGAAACATTTTCAAGGCTTTGGATATCTTATATATCCTTATCCGTCATTACAAAGTTCCATTACCTTGTTATGCAGGTCTTTTGACAGTTCTTTTCTGCTCCCCATGTCTCAGTATCTAGCCTGCTCAGTGCATTCACGTGAGAGCTAACAAACTCATAGACACTAATTGCAATTTTAAAAGCCACAGGTGGCTTACCATAGCTTTCAATCACGTGGTTGCTCTGACAGCCTGACGGGCAAAACATGGCGGCTAACACGGGGAATTCTATGGAGCTACGGCACAAGCCTGTTAAATGTTCTAGTTTTACAGCCCATGGGTGTTAAGATCACCTCACAAACATGAAAACACCAAAATAAGGTATGCAAACACACTGCAAGTCTTATGCGCTTGTGACCCATATACAGCACCCGCTGCGTTATTTACATCGTTAAAAGCAGCGACCGCTGTCTGTACATTCGATCTGGGTGGATTAATAATGCAATTGTTGGGGAAGTGAAGGACAATTCTTTATTGTCAAAGTAAAGTTGAGTGCAAATTTAGCTAAATAAGCATTGGTTCTATTCAGCTCGTATAACACAGAATCTTGTACCGTTAATAATACAACGTTTTCGCAATGTCAGTTGCCATGGAGAAGGTAGGATTGGTGCGATTTCTTCCTGTATTAACTTTGTTATTAATTTAGCTAACGCTATTATGTTTAACATGAGAGTTTTAGCTAGCCTCACTAACGTTAGCTAGGCCAATGCCAACACAATGGCATCGGAGTTGGTTGCCTCCTTGCAGACGAAAACAGACAGTCATTCATTACAATCATTGCAGGTAGATATGATTGCAAATACAATATACTGTATCTTAGCGCATCAAAATGGAGCTGCAACCATCTGGCATTTTGATGTATAACTAGTAAAAGTTGTCCAGTTGTCGATGGTGGGCAATGAAAGGAGACTTTGTTTTGCCCGCCAAGTGGGCACTCAAGAGGGCCTAAGTATTCCTCACTAATTCAGATCCAATAGCGAGCATTATCTTGCTTTCTCAGGCTTGAGCCAGGCTAACTGGCTAGCTTTTTGTTGTGAGTGTGTATGGCGATGGGCCGGCTGTCAGCCCTAGCTTGTCCGGATTTAAAATCAACGGACAAGCTACATGAACATGCCAATTATCTAGTACATACAGGACTGGACAATGGACTTAATGGTGAGTGGACTTTTTGTTTTCATCTACATCTTTCTTTTTGTTGCTATCTCGTTCATATAATTTTGAATACATGTGTACAATGTGTAAACAAATATTTAATCTTTAGATCACTGGTTGTGTGGTAAAAAAAAAGGTTATTACGTTGCAATTGGAAGTACTGGTACAGGACATTTCTTGTGGTGTATTTTTGTATTGATTCATGCAGGACATCGAATACGGCCCAATTTGTTTCTCTCTGACAGCATATACGTCCTTGGTCTTATGTGGTTGAATTTTCGCCACTGTTTGTGTAACTGTTTTGGCAAATGTTTCTTTGTTTTCTAACGTGGTCCCTGTTATCGATATATGTAACCGTTGTGTACATATGCTGCTTCCGAGGACCGTTTGACTCTGTCATCAAAGAATAGCTTCTCCTACATAGGTCGGCAAAAGAAAGATTTCAAGTCATACTCTGTATACACAACACAGTTATCCAAGTTCTCTAGATGTATCTAGTCAGATATGTTTCCGCTACTGAGTTACTGGCTCCGATACACACGGTTCGCCACTGCGTTTTTGAATGATGATTTAAATTGTTCAAATAGAAAGGTTGCTAAGTAACACATTTGCTACTCATGGAAGTCATTTCGAATTAATCAACATTCAGTAGGGTCCTAAAGTATCCTAAACGTAACCTAGGCTATTTCCCTTTACAGTAATGGCCCTTTCTTTGACTGTTAGTAACAAAGAGATTCATATTGTTTGGATATTCATTTGAATACAGACAGATAAGGATCAAGATAAAGCCTGATCATATACCAGAAGAGGCAAAACATCGCAAATAGAAACAGAATTAGCCAGACAGCACTATCAGATCGGGGACAGGTTACAAATAAGGAACCTACAGGGAGAAATCTGAGTCCATGTTACAAATGAACATCATTACAGATTTAGAGAAGCCATTAGTCAGAAACTGCCTTTAGGTCGGTGACTAATGTTTCAAGTTTCCAGTTTTATTGGGCACATGAACTTAATACATAAGGTGATGCCCATTGAATTAAATCCTTAACTGCAGGCTCTGGCACAACAATTTAACATCAGTAGAAAAATAGGTAAGTACATTTAGAAAATAATATGAAAAAATAAAATGTAATAAGGACACATTTCTCATAGATAGTGGTGTGATCAATACAGAGCAAATTGGTGACTGTAGTATTTAAATGTGTATGTGGTGGGGATGTGGGCTTTTAAATTGTGCTGAGTCAATAATAACAGAGTCTGAACCTGAATGAATAGTAAAAATATGTCTCGTAACAGCAGTTAGAGCAATGCTGTCTCAGTTGACGCTGTCTCAGTTGACGCTGTCTCAGTTGACGCTGTCTCAGTAGACGCTGTCTCAGTAGACGCTGTCTCAGTAGACGCTGTCTCAGTAGACGCTGTCTCAGTAGACGCTGTCTCAGTAGACGCTGTCTCTGTAGACGCTGTCTCTGTAGACGCTGTCTCTGTAGACGCTGTCTCTGTAGACTGATGGATTATCATGCTTTTCATTTGATTGACACCAACACTACTGATGGTCATCCTTGTGTTCCAGAGAACATAAGTATTGACAGCACAAGTGTCTCTTAGACAAATTTCAGGGTTTCGAACCCACCACGGCCCTGATAAACGTTTAACACGATATTTACGCTGACTACTGATTCAGATAAAATAACAGTTCTGGTTCTCTTAGATCACAATGCAGCATTTGATACTGTAGATCATAGAACACTTCTAGTCAGGCTGGAAAATTGGGTAGGACTTTCTGGGACAGTCCTTGAGTGGTTCAGATCTTATCTGGATGGCCAGAGTTACTTTGTCACCATTGGTAATCATGAATCTGATAGGGTGGCTATGAGATCCCCAGGGACCTCATAGCCACCACAGGGATCAGTTCTCGGACCGCTTCTGTTCAATCTCTATATGCAACCTCTGGGATAAATTCTACAGAACAACAACATTAACTACCACAGTAGGGTTTTATATATAGTAGGGTTGACAATTTTAATGGCCTCTTAGTGGACTACCCAAAATGACGTAAAGCTGCAGTTCATTCAGAATGCTGCTGCTAGAATGTTAACCAGGACCAAGAGGACCGAGCACATCACTCCGCTTCTTAAATCTTTGCACTGGCTTTCATTCATTTACTGAATATATTTGAAAGTTGTGCTTTTAGTTTATAAATCTCTGAATGGTTTAGGACCCAAATACATTTCTGATATGTTTGAAGAATATTAATTGAGCAGGGCTGTTAGATCCATGAACTCAGGTCAGCTAGCAGAGCCCAGAGTCCAAACTAGACATGGAGAAGCTGCATTTGCAGTTATGCTGTACACAAGTGGAATAAACTACCAGAAGATCTTAGACGTACTCAAAAATTATAATTTAATCCAGATTAAAACATTTCTCTTTTCATGTGCCTATGATTGAGCACATAAACTTAACAGCACTGTTAAGCCTTACAGCTTTTATAGCTTCCTATGCTTTTCTCCCATTTTTATTCTATTTCTATTTTATTATTCTATGTTTTATTACTATGATGTGGTTTTCATTCAAGTATTAGTTTTTTTGCTATTGTATTTATATGTATTTTCTTTTTCTATGTATAGCATATTGAATTGCTTCTCTGTATGAATTGTGCTATATAAATAAACTTGCCTGATATAAATACCAAACAGAATGTTGAAGGGTCAGTGGAGTCAAAATGGACAGCACTGTATGGTTCCCAAACCCGTTCTACACGGTCAGTACCAGTTCTCCAAACAGCCTGGTCCTCTGACAGCCCCAGGTTACTGAGTCTCTGCCAGAGTATTTCGGCTTCGTACTTTAACCTTTGTCTGACTTTGGGGTTACTTAATGTACATTGGAATGACATCCGCTCCTCCTGCTAGTCATTCATGTTTTCGAGTGTCGTCCTTTGCAGTGGGCGTGGCACTTAAATAACATTTTAGTGTATGTGTTTTTGGAAGCTGATATAAATACTAAATTAGCTAGAGCAGGTAACTTGATTGCTCCCCATTATCACTTTTCATCTCCAAAAGCCAAGTGTGCGTGCTGGCTCCTGCTTTTGTGGGGAACCTTGACACAGTGCCACACAGCACATCAATGACGGAGTAAATCTTGTAAGAAATGCTCATTTGTCACGGTTTTTGTAACCCCTGGAGTTGACTGACATCC
>JACXGJ010007930.1:7073-28931 GCA_016801105.1 Esox niger
TATTCATTGTTACACATCACTGTACAACTCCAGAGCCATATTCATTGTTACACATCACTGTACAACTCCAGAGTCATATTCATTGTTACACAGTTACAGACTCAGCCAAAAGACTGTAAGTACAACAACTGTGCACATACCGTATTACGCACCAAATTATAATTCAGCTAAACAACTGAACATATGTTTTAATCAGATCTTAAACGCATTTGGGTCCTCACATAAATTGTGTGACATTAGCAGAAGTGGATGGACCTACATTACCCACAAATACATTACATAGGAGAAGCCTGGCATTGGAATCAGTCAAATGAGGGCCATTGAAACCAGTGTATTACCATTAACAGCTATGGAAATGATACTGTGTCATTCTCACAAAACACCTCTTGAAGAATACAAATTGACTCTCTTTACACATTCAAGTGTTTTTATTGATTGTTGAATAGTAAATGTGAGTGGGCTTTGTTTTTAGTGACATCCCAAACCATACCTATTACCTGTAGAGCACTACCTCTAACAGGGGGCTCTGAGTAAATAGGGAATAGAGGACAGTTTGGGACGACCCTGTATGCCACTGAACTCCACTCCACTAAACAGTGAGAGCAGAGAGAAAGAGGATAGAGGAGAGGCAGGGAAGCAGAGAGGTCGTGGACAAGAGGGTGCATCATTGAAAGCTGTTGTGCTACTATAGGGGGATCAAAGCCGAACAGTGGGACAACGCAGTGAAAAGAAAGAGTATGGAGAGAGAGAACAGAAGGAATGGAGAGAAGACTGAGAACAAAGAGAACAGAGAACAAATTCAGAGAACAGAGAAAATTAAGTAAGAGAACAGAAAGAATAATGTGAGAAAACAGTTAGAACAAAATAAGAGAATGTAGGCAACGAAGTGAGAGAACAGAGAGCGAATAAAGAGGGAACACGACGCATTGAAACAAGATAGATTTTACCCAGAATGCTTTAGGCCAAGACTACCAGGAGCTGAGCCCAGAGGGAGGGGAGCCAAGGGAGGAGAGAGACAGAGAGGCTACAGGGCACATTGCACATACACGTGTTACAGACGGTTCAGAGGGTGTCTATGAATACCAACCATGAAGATATACAGGGCTTCACACCATGACACGCTAACAACACGTGAACGATGATGGAGAGGAAGGAAGAATGGAGGGGCCTGGCAAATGACAAAGATGCAAGGAGGAGAAAGCGGAAGATAGAGCAAGAATAAGCGTTAAAGTAGGATAAGGGCGGAGGACGGGAAGGTGTGAATGACAAAGATCAGAAGGAGAGTAGGCCAGCCACAGCAGAGAACAGCAGGGCCAGTAACAACTCAATTAAGACTGTGATTGAGATAAAGAGGGAGAGAAATGGGGAGAGACAGACCCCTTCTCTCCTGCCTCATCCCCCACCTTCCCTTTTGTGGTTTATGTTGCAGATCTGCTGATGGTGACATTTTGATTTCCCCAGCAGGGCTCCGTGAGGGCAGATGAGAGCCAACATGGACGCCACAGTTTCTTTATGACCTTTGGTTAAAGAAGGACACCTTCTGAAACTAGTGAACACAGGGATGTGCCACTTTGTGTTTACATTCTCTCTGTCCTAGAAACTCACACACAAATTTGGGGGCTTGCACACACACAGGGGGTTTTAAGTGTCAAGTTCCCCCAAAATAACCCTCAAGGGCAGGGAACCCCAGAAAATATCTCTTCATGAGCAACGAAGTTCCTTAATGTCACGTTCAGTTTTGCGAGCTCCGCTATAAGCGGTTATCAGGCTACCCTAACAATTTTACAATGAGGCTGAGAGAAAATGTTAATGTTGTTGAACTAAAGTGTCCTGAGAATCTAGAGGTGATTCCACGGCTTATGTTGAGAAATAAGGCCCTGACTGTCACTGAGGACAGTCAGACAGGCAACTGCCAGGGATATTTGCATATTGATGGAAAATATGGTTGGGGGTGCAACCAAACATGTTCTGTGGGTATAATAAAATCTTAAGTTATTTTAATAATTTTCAAAAAAAATTATTAAACTCTAGATCAATGTCCCCATCTTTCCTTGTCACCCCAATGGCAATTTCATTCTTCCGTCAATATGCAAATATCCTTTACACGTCCCTGTACAACCCAACTTCCAAGGACCCCCCAGCTCAATTATTATATTTGACTGCAGGTGTGCTGCAGTCACCTAGGGATCCTAAAGGCTAAACTGGGTCCTACTCACACAGCATATCAACATAACATAATGGACCCCAATATGACAGTCCCTCCAAACACGAACAAATGTCCTCATGGGGACAAACCTAACCCACACCCAGCAAGATATATTCCCAGTCCCTACCCAAACCTTAACCAAACACTAACCTTAACCTGAAAGCCAAATTTGCCTAACCTGATCAAAGCCCTAACGCATAATACCTAAACATAACCCCAATACTACCACTATGCTGAACAGTACATCTTTACCTAATCCTAACCCTCACCCTAATCCTAACGCTAACCCTAATCCTAACCCTCACCCTAATCCTAACGCTAACCCTAACCCTTGAGCAAGAATTAGCAGTTTCCCTACTAGAAAACGTTACAAAGACCGAATTTCAAACTTTTACAGATTTTCAGGGAACTTCCTCAACCTGAATAACACACACACACACACAAGTACATGTAGACAGAAACACACGCGCACGCATACATGTGTCCACACACAGTTAGTCCTTGGTGACAGTCACCTTCGAGGAAGATTAAAAAAGCAGTGATGAGATTTAGTAATCTTCTTTTTCTGCATTAATATAAAACGCACACATACACGTCAGACAGACACACACATGTCAGACACTCACACATTCACGTCAGACATCTACCAGACACCTCCAGTAATGT
Organism: Esox niger; assembly: GCA_016801105.1. Lineage (NCBI taxonomy): Eukaryota > Metazoa > Chordata > Actinopteri > Esociformes > Esocidae > Esox > Esox niger. Next base: position 9,946 of record JACXGJ010007930.1, read on the forward strand.
GTGAATATGACATATCTAGGTGGAAGCAGTCAGATGATTCACATTTAATATCATAGTCTTACCACCACCGCCTGCAAATGAATCCACCTCAACACCTTGTTACCAGATTAAGTACACAACACGGCCACACCAACACAACACACGCAAACATACACACACATACACACACAAACTCATTAGATGTAGAGAAAGCAAATTAGAAGCCCTAATGATCTGTGTGAAATGAATCGACGAATCAATGGCTGGACGTTAATTAGAATGTAGACAGTACAGGAAAAAAACAGAGAAGTGGTGTTGGTGGGTGGGGTTGGAGAGAGGGAGGGAGAGAGATGAGAGATGGAAGAGAGGGAGTCGAAGGGAGAGAGAGGTAAGTGGTCGTTTTATCATCCATCCATTCGTGGCATGGAGAGGAGACAATGAGAAAGATGGGAGGTCTCTGTTCCTTCTCTTCTGTTCTCCTGGTTTTTCATTCACCACTAAACAGAGGAACAACCTCACCTGTTCGATGGCTTTATAAGACCAATTGGCTCTCTTTCTACCTCCAGTGCGTCAGGAGGTGGACCACCCTGACACAACCAAAGATAGAGGTCACAAGTCACCAAACGTGAAACGTTAGCAAGGGCAGCGGTGCCAATGGCATCCACTGTTATAAAGTATACAAAGGGTTCTAACTTAATTAGCTGACGCATCATCCACTCGTGAAAAGTGGACTACTTCAAAATGGTCAGAAAAACCATGATGGCAATTCTTAGTGATATGAAATGTACCTACCCTGACTTCAAACACAAAGCATCATTGGGTGTAATCCTAGAGAAGAAGGCGGGACATACTGTACAAGTACCAGCCTGTCATTCATTCCACCACTACGGTCCCGAAGCAGTACCACAATTACCATGGCGACAGAGAGTGGAGACGGAGAGGAGCAACCGAGCTGCATTTTTACAAAGATGGGAGATGGCGGTAGAGCACACACACACTTCTGCTTAGCATTGCTCGCTGTGTTATTTTTAGTGTTAGCTGAGATTGTAGGTCTTCATACAAGCTTAATGATCTGAAAAATCACCCCAGGTCCTAACTGTTTACCAGGAAAGTCTCAACTAGAGAAGGCAATTACTGATAAACTGTGTGTCAAATGGCACCATATTTTAGAAAAAGTGCACTAGGTTCTGTCATTTGCCGTATGGGCCACAGTTCAAAAGTAGGGCACTGTGTAAAACTGCATTTGGAACTGATCATGGTGGGCCTGATGATGAGTGACCTGTTGAATAGGGTCATTGGGCCTTGCAGACAGTGGCCGACCCAGTTTATAACCCTGCACTAATGGGAGAGAGAAAAGGCACAAAGAATGACTGGTTATGGAAAATGGTGGAAGAAAGGAAGAGGGGAAGGGAAAGAAAGAGAAGTGAAGTGAGAAAAAGAGAGACTGAATAAAAATTATAAAATAATAATAAAAAGTAAAAAGAGAGAACAAGAGTGAGGCAGAGAATGACAAGGAGAAAGATGGACACTGAGAGGAGCAGAGAAATAGGAGAATGAACGATGAGCTAGGTTTGTTCTCATGCTCCAGATAGCTCAGTATATTGGCACTTGGTCTGTTGTGTTGCGGGCTATTCATGGCGCCTTCGTCAACATCATCAAGCTTGGGAAAACAAATCTAAAACAACCACCTAGTCTATCTAAACCTAATAAACTGTGAAGAATTGAGTAGCGCTTTTGTAAAATGTTTACTCCCAACTCTCTGCTCCATGCCCAACCAGCAACATAAACAAGGGCGATTGTAATGAATTGTGATTGTATCTATTCAACTACAGTTGCTTGGAACAGACACTTCTGGGGATTGTGTGAGGTTTGATTCCCAACAGCACCCGATCCACATCATGATGCACTACTTTTGACCAAACAACTGCCAACTGAGGGTGGCATTTGGGAAGCACCCTGCTGGATGTTGTGTGTATATCGGCATTACATCATATCTAGCTATGAACAAACTCGGCAATTATTACTCATTAACAAAAACATGACTAATAATTGCTGAGGCAAAACCAAAAAGACAAAGAGGGCAGCTGCACACACAAGCAAAACGGCAGTTTGAAAGCGAACGTTTTTCACTGGAGGAATTTGCCAGGATGTGAAGGACACCAATTAGGCAAGTGACCGCATGGAGCAGCCCTGGTTCATTAAGCAGACTCCATCAATGGGGAGATGTACAGGTCATTGTTTGATACAGCCTATGGAATGGCCCATCACATTCCATGCCAAGGGAATGTTGCCGCCATTTGTGGACCTTTCACGTATGTGTGTGTGTGTGTGTGCTGGCTTTTTACCCTGTTTACATTACAAATTTACTTTCCAATCACCTGGTGTCATCAAACCTTTTGTGTTGATTTCACTGTAAAGTGTGCTGGTTTATGAAGAGACAGACAGACATAAACATATACGTGATAGATAAATAAATTGATAGATGCTTTGAATCAGAGTTCTGCTGGAAGATCTAATGATGACCCAATTTTTTAAAGTTTCCCTGGACCTATGGAAGCAAAACAGCCCCACAGCATCACAGATCTACCACTGTCCTTCAAAGTATGGAGTAGATTTTATCTACATTTTTATCTAATATTTTATAAAATATTCATCTTATCTGACCATGGAACTCAGTTCCAATTGAATTACCAATTAATGTTCAGCAAATTTCAGATGCTGTCGATTACAGTGCCCTCTATTAATATTGGCACCCTTGGTAAATATGAGCAAAATGGGGTGTGAAAAAATGTCTTAGCCTCTGTTTGCTCTCTTGAGCTTTCATAAAAAATATTAATAAAAATCTAATATTTTATTAACATAAGACTACCAAAAACTCTGGTGTTTATTAACACAAAGCATAAAACCCTCGAAAGTTTCAGAAACATTTGACTAACTGCAGTTGCTTGAGTTTGTTTTTTTATGCCAACTCTCCCAAATAATATGTGATTATGTAGGTGGTTTGAGCCCAGACCCAAATAACATCTACTATCCTCCAGCTGTAGTCTATGAAGATTCTTGAACCATCCTCCTCACTGTGAGGAGGATAGTTGGGATAATATAGACACACGTCCTCTTCCTCAACAATTTTTTACATATTTTTCTTTAAAACTTCTCCTGATTTGTCCTAGTAGTGGAATTTGGTACTTTCTTATAGTTCTTGGGTAGCTCAAAAACTTGTGTCACACATCTTTAATCTTGGGTCTTTCCCATTGTGATATGGGACTATGAGAATTTGGCCTATGCGTCCCCTCAGATTAATACCGCAGTGAAACATCAAGTCACTTAAAGATGTAAAATATGAAAGGTAATATCTTTCTGCTAGATATTTCTCAAGATAATTTCTATGGGTGCCAGTAATTGTGGCACATGTTCTGGAGAAAAGTATTTATTTCACATTTTTTTCAGTCATTACTTCAAATGAAGGCACATTTGAGGAGGATAAACAGCAAATAAATATTTTTCACCGCCTGTTTTGCTCATATTTTCCAAGGGTGCCAATATTAGTGAAGGCCATTGTATGCCTTAATGTGAGCAGCTTTTTCCAAATAACTGGTTTGCACAGAGGTGCTGTCTATTGTGGTTTGGTAAACCCAAGAATAAACCAGGTGTTCCTATTGAATCAAATGAACTTGAAAAATATACTGTATGTATCAATGGGAAGACAAATACATCTACTAGATTTGGTTAATAAGATTTTCTAGTGGTAACAATAATTTTGATATGTTTTGGAGAGGTCTTTATTTCTTGATTAATAATGTGTCAATAATTGGAACCAAATATTAGGATATTTTCATGTTTACCTCAATTCAAAATTTGATTTCTTAAAAGAAATGTATGATTTTAACGCATTTTAAGCATGATTGTATAAGAAATAAGAAATGTGTGGGAAAATGTTTTCTGAAAAAGCAGTAAGTCTGACTCAAACCTACACTGCAGCAGGTACATGTTCACTGGAGGCAGCAGCTTAGACCAGACAGACCACAGAGAGAGCGTCAGACAGATAGATCCTTAGTTGTCTCAGGGGGAAACTAAGGATCAGAACATTTGTCAGGAAAGCAGGGAACCATGGCGTGATGTTGTCCTTAAACAGACAGGTCGTTTACTGCACCTCAGCTGGTTCTCAAAAAGCATGTTTGGTGGAGGGTTGACAGAGCACACACTAAACATGTCATTTAAAGGTTAGTGATAGAATACACAATTTGTCAAAGGTCTAGGCAAGATGGTGAACCAATTCTCCCATGTTTACAGGTCTAATGAATGTAGATTTATTTTTGTGAACCATAAATGTATTCATGGGAATTAAAAAGGTGTGCTGATAAAGAAGCCCAATATCAGTCTGACCTATATCTAAAACGTTGTCCATTATAACAGGCCTAGCCATTAATAAATGACCTATCCTTCTGAATAAATATGAATGGCTATCAGTGGTTGGCGCCCGTACAAATACAGATTTACGTCATTGAGAAATGTATAGGCAATGTTAACCAAAACAAATCTCAGCTTAACGATCATCAAAACGTTTCCCATTAGATCAAATCAAATGATCAATCAGAAACTAAATCTAACGATCACCTTCTTCATGACATTCCGGTCTGGCAACCTGTTTGCCTGTCATACCATTGTGATTAATTAATATCCAACAAACCAACGCACACATACTGCCTTATATATCCCCACAGACATAAGATTCTATATACTCCAAATTTTCATTCATCCTCATCATTATTCGTGGATGTCGCAAACTTACATATGGAGAGATAACCTACCTCATCCCTATCTCCTTGCCCGAACTGTAGCCCCAGATCCACGAAATGTTCCACCCGAATGTAACCATCAGCATCTTCATCACACACGTCGAATACCTCCTTGAGCTTTTTTAGGAAGGACAGAAGCTGTTCTTGATCAGGGAAGACTTCCATTTTAGAGTTTGACTTGCCAGTTAACGTCGTTGTTAAACGGACTCCGTTTGAATTCGTTCTGTTGTCGCCATCATTCCGGTTGCTGCTCTCGGTTGCTGGCTGGCACCTCGGTTGGCGCTGTGACATCAGCAGCATCCCGTTACCGAATGGGAAGGACCACTGATCGACACGTGGAGGGTAGAGACGATAAATGACGATGATTCACGATCATGAAAAAAGTCATTGCGTAAACATTCAAAAATGAACCTGTTTTTAAGTGTGTCTGACGTAAATTAATAGCATCCAGACAATTGTATGTATGGCTAGATAACCCAGTACTGTATGGGTTTGATTTATTATTAACCACGATTACTGATAATTGAGAAAACGTTAATATTAAACCAAGTACATTGCTCATATTGTATTACTAAATAACACGGATATTTAAAACTGCGCCTAATTAAACATTTAAAACATAAGTCCATCTCCACACAACCCAGTTCAGTGGGTATGTTGGATAAAATGAAAATAACTAATAGACCTATTGTCAATGAACACCACAATTCCTATAATTTTCTTACAAAAAGTAATGGTTTTATTCAGAAAGTGACATTCACAGTTATATCCATGTGTAAGAAAACAATACAACTACAATAAAGACAAGTAAAAAGAGATCAAAGACTGAAGAACATCGTTGACATGACTTGGTCAAACTACAGTAATATCTCAACATCAGCACCATTTCATCCCAGACCAAGATTAGGGTTTGGCAAATCTCCAATGAGTTTGCTTTTTAGTAATCTGTGTCTGAGAAACCGGTCCTAAAATAATAATAATGCTGGCATTAGAGGCACGCATCACACCCACATCACTAACACATTAATTATCATCATTTTCATTCCAGACCTGGATTAGCTGAATATACGGTTCTGGTCAATTCCAGTTGAACAATTTTTAGTTCAAATGAACTCAACCAGATATACTATTTAAAAACATCTTAAAACATCATATCCTGAATTGACAGAATGACGGGGGAATTACCCATTGTTTTTAGTGCTGGGTCGGAACTAAAGCCTGCCCTAAAGCTCAAAAAGACAGTGGAGAAGCAGGGTTAAATTAAGAGTTCTGGCTATGTTAAGAGGTAATGTTTGCTTAAATAGCAAAATTATTCAAAAGGATTAACAAAAGCATACTTAACAAAAGAAACTCCATTCAAATGTGACATGTTCTCCAGGACTAAGGGTAATATGAGTTCAGGTCATCTTTATCTTTCAAAAGTAGCCCCAGTCTAACCTCTGACAAAAGCCAGATCTGTACTGGACAGTCTTAAGTCCACAGGGATAGTTTAAATAATAAAAAAATATTATTATAATTCAGCTACTAATGAAAGCTGCAAGCATCAAACAAAATGGGCCAGTATGTACAACATTGGTTTGGACAAATTGATGTACTGATTCCATTACCATTCTGTCCCTGCTCTGAATCTTGTTGACCAAGAATGTCCAATCGTTTTCTCAGCCCAAATTCACCATAACCAGCCTGGGTTCCAACAGCGAGTCCCAACGTTCCGTCACCTGCAGAGAGATAGAAGGAAAACACTGAGAAAGGATTCCATTCGTTCTATGGCAGTGATGTCACAAAGACATCCCTATGGTAACAGAAAAAACACAACATTCCAAATTCTGCACATACAGCTGTTGTATTTAAATGTTTAACCCTCCCTTAAGCCAGGTTTAAAGGAGGCCGTCGATTCAGTCTTTCAACTAAGCCTTTATAAGTGTGAATAACTGCACAATGAACGGCTTCCCACAACGTCAGGGTGATGGGGTTAAAATGCAGCTGGGAACAATGGGGGTGGGGTTAGCTTGTCCAAAGAGAGCTACATTGATGTTACTGAGAGAAGTGGCCTGCTTAGTAGAGGTGGAGGTCAATTGGACCAAAACAACATTCAACACTTCAGTCAATAACTGGCTTTGACCTATCAGCTTTGATGTTAACAGTACTGTAGAAATGATGACTGCGTTTCGATGGGGCCTGTTAAAACAACATTGGTTTGGACAAATTGGATGCACCTTCTGCGAGGCTAATGTGAGATGGCACAGTCCACATCCTCACGGTCAGTCGTTTTTTTAGAATACAAACCAATGTCAGTGATTCTCAAACCCCTCCTCTGCGAGTCAGTGACATTGGTTTATTTTAACCCCCCCCCCCCACACCACAGCTGACCGTTTTCATTTGGTTTGTCTGTTGCAGAGCTAGCACGTTTAACTCATCATCTCATAATCAAACCTTTGACAAGGTCAATCAGGTGAGCTAATTTTGGCCTTGAACAACATTTCATTTGTGAACGTCTTGTGATCCAGGAGAAATGGTTTGAGAACCGCAAACCGGCACAATACACACAGAAACTGTTCTAGTAGTTGCAGAACCCAGTCTCACCCTGGAACCACGGGTCACAGCATACTCAACACTTTCGGATCCGTCAGCGTTCTGATAGACCAGGTCGAATTTTCCTGGTTCCACTGGGGCTGTGGGACACATAGACAGACGGTTAAGAGAGCAAGCACACGAGACAGACAGGTGGGAGAGAAGCAGGTGAAGGTGGATATACATCTGTCCACTAGGGGGCAGAAATGTTGGTTAGGCCCCGCAACAACAGGTTGCGACAGTTAAAGGTTTTAGAAATGGCTACCACTCACACTAACATCTCACTATGGATGGTGAAACTGCCCCGCCATTTAGTAATCCAAAATGGCTGATTTGCCTTGTCGCACTTCGAATAAAAACTTTTTTGCTGGACCGCGTAAGCAAAGCCGACTAAGAAGAGTAAATGTCTCTTATTGTGTAAGTGAGTGAGTGACTGACTGACTGACTTACTTACTTACTACCCATTATTAAATAGCATAGTGATTAGAATAGCGGAGCTGCAAACTATAGGTCTTGTGTTCATATATCCTCATAGGCAAAGCGAAGTACGCATTATGAATTATTCAATATAGACAAAAACCTTGCTGGCTAAACCCTTCAGTATTTACATTACAATAAGTCAGAAATAAAAAAGAAAACAGTTTACGGTATTATTGCGACTGTTTCTGGAGGATTTTCGAAGCACACATCCATGCATGCGTTTTGGGTTGGGATAGACAAACACATTTGCTGGCTATAACATATAGCAGTTACATTATAGTAAGCCTCAACTAAAATTGTATACGGTTATATTGTGAATTCCTGGCATGGAAAAGTTAATCATCAGTCTTGCTAGCAATTGCTCAAGTCTAATGTAAATTCCCAGGAAGTTATTAGATACGAGTATACCCATTACTGGCTAATAAGCTGTTAAAACGGCCAGTGGCAAAAGCCATACAGTTCATAGACACTATGATGGAGGTAAATTTAATAGGAAACGTTTGTCAGTACGCTCAATGGTGTCAAGCGACTAGTAAAAGGTGTATTGCCATGGCGGAGTGCTTAAAAACAGTGTCTCTCACGTGGAAAACCTAAGTTTGAATCTATTGAGAGCAACGACATTTATACATTTCATTTTTGGACCGTAATAAAACAGATTCTCTAGTCTTCACTTCATGAAAAAGTTAGTTATTGTCACCTGTATTGATAGCTATTGTATCAATGTCATTCATGAATGAAAGAAAAAAGTAAGTTATGATGCCATGAAAGAAAAAATACATTCTTATGACATGAAATGAAATAGCTTTGGCAGACTTGCTAGCAATTGTGCTTGCCAGCTGTTTTCTTGAATAATCCAGTAAGTTACTAGAAACTGGTAAACCTATTACTGGCTAAAACACTGTTAAAACGGCCAGCGGCAAAAGCCATACAGTTCATAGATGCTATTTGTGGTGGAGGTAAACTAAGTAAGAAACATTAGTCAGTTTAACTGTATCAATATCATTCACGAATGGCCAATTAGCTGTTGAAACTGACAGTTTCAACAGCTAATTGGATTTGTTCAGGGTAGACAAGAGGCTGTACCGACGCCCATCAATTGTACAGCTCTGTGGTGTAGTGGTAAACGACACAGCCTTCCACGTGGGTGACCTCGGTTAAAATCTCAAGAGGGCAACACTTTCTTTTTTGGGCCGGCTGAACTAGGCTTGCCTGGTTTCTTGTATCCCCCCATTTGAGATGCATGTTGGTCTGTTTCGGATCTTGCAGTGCATTTGGCCCTACCTTGATAGCCTGAGAGCAGCTCCAGCTCAATCTGTTTGGTGCTGTAGTCAAAACTAATGATCCTTCCCTCCTGAGAAAACCAGAGACAGCAAATAAAATGACACATTTTTCACATTAAATATTTTTACAAGAAACAGTATTCTAATACAAACATTTCCTGTGAAGTAATGAACTGACCGATCTCCCATGAATGAAACATATGTTGAATATATCAATTTGTTACTATGGGTAGGTAGTCCCAGTTTACAACATGATGAGACAAAGAAAATGCTGTCAACATACAGTAAGAAAAAAGTTTCCTAACCAGGTAGAAGTCTTTCTCTTCCCACACACTGTCTGAATAGACATCTGGAGAAACAGTATTTATGCTATTTTTACTCACTTTATACTCAGACACCTCCGGTGTGTAGTTCTCTGTCAGCTCCAGCAGCTGTGAACACACACACACACACACACACACACACACACACACACACACACACACACACACACGATCAGTCGTGCAGCAGCTTAATATACAGTTCAAAATGAATCTGCTACCTAAATTTAAGACAACATTTTCACTGTGGAGGCTTGTGGACTCACACTAACAGCTTGACAAAACAAACACCTTTATCTTTTAAATGTTAGTTGAAAATGTGAATATTTCTCTGAACACATAGACCGAGCAGGAAAGCCTATGGTGTCGGAACGTAGAGACTCCATAATGTAACTAATAAAGCCGTTACTGAACAACCGTAGGACAAAGGAAACGGCCACAGCTTGCTGAGTCGAATACACGAAGAGTGGATGCTGCACTTCAGTGGAATGTATATTGTACTACAACTGTAAGTGGGCTTCACTTCTATGCAACAACATCTTCAGTCCCTGAAGTGTGCACTCGTTCCAGAGTTCCCACAGAAAATCATGGCCTTGAGGGGGTTTTGGAAATACTTATTTTACCAGTCAGTGAAGGGAAAGGGAGCTAGTGCACACTTGGAGAGCTTGGGATGCGGTCCATACGTAGCCGCGGGTTACCTTGAAGGCAATCTTCTGCCCCACCTGAGGAGGTGCCGCTAGCAGGGGCATGGTGCTGTAGTCCCGCATAGGAGCACTCTCTGGTGGGTTCTAATACACACACACACACACACAGTAAGTGTAATTCCTCCCACGTTCCAGTCCACAACAAAGGGAAGTTACAGAAATTGAGGGGTGTGGTCAATTCAAATCCAATCAGTTCAGGACATGAACGGAAATTTGAATGTTCTGCCGAAAATAGATTCACCGAAGCCCAAACACCGGAACACTGGCGTCGGGTGGGTTGACTTACGGTGAACACCGCAGAGTTGTTGGTCAGCGAGTCGCTCCGGTACGAAGGCAGCTGCTCCAGGGGATTCTGCTGCCGAGGTTGTTGTCCACCGCCGTAGTCGATATTAAATTCAGGCCGCGCTCCACCCTCCGCCCCTCGACCCTCCCCTCGGCCTCCCCTACCCCTACCCCTACCCCCTGGACCCATGTCCCAACCCCCACCTCTGACCCCCTTCCCTCCACCTCGCCCCCTCTCCCCACCCCTGGGGAATCCCCGGCCCCTCTGAGCGGGCTCCGGTGCTGGAGCAGGTGCCGCCCCCAGTCCCAAGCCCGGCACGGGCCGTTTGATAACAAGCTTGATCTCCTCCTCGCTGCTAGTATCGCTAGATTCTGAGCTCCCGGGCCCCGGATGGGTCTTCTGTGCCTCTGGTGCTTTGGGGCCATTGAGTGGTGAGTTTGTGGGGCCGGAGGGTGGGAGGCCAGGTCTTGGGTTTGAGAGGGCGGCTTTGTCCCTAGGAGGGGTTTTGGAGAGCATGGGTGTGTTGGTAGCAGGGATGGTAGCAGGCTTGGTTAGAGGAGTTTTGGTTTTAACAGCAGGTTGGCCTGTGGTTACTTTGCTGGTGCCATCGTCATCCGATGAGTCGGACGAGTCCGAATCGGACGATGATGACGGAGGCAGACCTGGGTTCTTTTTTGCAGCTGAGGTTTTGACGATAGGGGTGACTTTTTGGGCAACAGGGGGTGCCGAGGTTTTGGGGGGAGGTTTGTGTGTTTTTTTTTTTATAGAACCTTCTTCCTCGTCACTACTGCTGGAAATAGGAGAGTCTTTTTTCCGGCTGTGTGTCTTTGATGTAGTTTCACCATTGAGAGAGGTGATTATGGGCGCTGGAGTCTTCTTGGTGCCTTTGTCCCGATAGGCTGCTACAGGAGATGGTCCCGTGGATGAGGCAGTGGTTCCTGTCCCCACTCCAGTTCTCTCAGACCCTTTGTTCTTATCTTTCTTCTTCAGCTTTTTGAGGGATTCTGCACTCTCTTCCACCACAGCTGAGATAGAATCGTCCTCTTGGCACTCCTCGTTCTTCCTCTTCTTCCTCTTCTTCCACCTTGCACTCACTTCGTTCTGTGCGGTTGACTCCCCCTCATTTTCCTGAGCACCTCTCCCTCGCTTCTTGACGTTCATAGTAGATGTGTTGGCTGTACATCCGTTGACCAGGGTTAAGGTTTCCACCTTCACCCTGTTGATCAGAATACAACAGGGGTGGTTAGATCAGTACAGACTGTCCCAAAGTAGCACTGTTAAGAATATTCATAAGTAACAGATATTGATCTATTGATATCGAATATAGCTAAATTAAGAGCCTACAGTACTTAACCTGTATAACGCTGTCTAATATATCCCGGCTGTGTGATAACAGAATGAGATCCCAGTGAACGTTTACAGCGTGGACATTTTAAGTTCGTCATTGGCTAATGCGCTGGGTTAGAAGTACACGTGAATCAGACGTATTGAAACAACTCTCTGATGTGTGTGTGTGTGTCGTACCTGATGCTGTCATTGTCACGGACTACGTAGATGCTCTCTGTGTGAGGCAGGTAGCAGTCTTCAATGAACAGACTCAAAATGCTTCGGCGACTAAAGTCAAACTTATCCCTTATTATGCTCTCTAGGTCGGATACCACCCGGCATTTGTTCAAATCAACGAGCACCCAACACATGCGACAGTCGGTCACCGAGGGCGGAGGGTAGTCAAAATACAAACGCACCCGTATCGTGTTGGTACAGGAGGCTGCCATTGCTGCTGTGAATGGAAAGGAAATCCCACACACATGCAGGTCAGAAAACTATTTGGCTCTTTTGAATTGTTGATTCTGTTTAGCTACTGCCACTTGGTGGTGCGGAAGGGAATTACCAAAATATCTCATTAACGCTCCCTCGGATATGCTGTGTCTTAGAAGCTCCCTCACACCGGTTATGTTTTACTCCCCAGTGTTTCAGAAGAATCAATCCCACTCTGTCAGAGCGCTCGATTTATCAAGACGCATCGGTTTATTGACAGTTTCTCAAAAGATTATTTGTTTACTTATTTGATAACATTCATGGTTTTGATGCACAGTTCCGGTTTATCAGGAAAATAGCAGATTAAATTACAAGCAAGTATAAATGTATAGTTTTCTTAGATATGGTGGAGTTGATTATTCATAATTTCCTACATCTTTTTAAAATGGATTAGATTTTAGCGCGCTGTGTGTTGTATTATGTTAACGCTGCAGAACATTTTGGTAAGGACATTATTCACGAAAGGGAGTTGCCTAACCCGGAGTCAAACTGTCCGGAGTCGTCGGGCGCAAGGTAGCCCATTCTCAAATCGGCGCCGTACAGTCATGTTAACTCATGTTAACAACATACAGGTTGTTGATCAAAATTAGTCACTTTGACATATTAAAAACCAATACTTTATTTCAAAGATGTCACTTTTAAACTGAAATCGTTCGTGAGCTTGAACGGGAATGTCATGCCAAATAGTGCTCGTGGCTAAGGCCGCGGAGTCGAACTAGTTTCCAAACGAATGCAATCAACTCAGTGTAACACACCACTCCGGCCGACTATAGAAAAAGAACAACGTAACGTTTTCAACACGGCGGGTGGCCTCGGATACTGACTGTGTATTCTCATACAGCTCGTTGATTGGCTCTAAAATCCAGTTTCCCTCTCGCCTTTTTAATGTTTAGGTCAGGTGAGCTGATCTCTCGGTCATATGACTTAACTGACAAAGGATTGTGTAGCGAAGTTGTTTTCTACCTATCGGGAAAATGGGTTTGATACGCTCGCTCAATGTAGTTTTGCTGTTTTTCGTCATCTTCGATGCTGGTAAGTGGCTACTGTAGCATGTTATTTGAAATTATCTTGTCATAGCAATTTTTCGACATTAAAATTTATTGTAACAAATATGGTATTATCAGCATACCGGGGCTGTTTTGGCATTTCAACTGATCCAAGCCATGTTTTATTAAATCGCTCAGGTTTTGTGTAAAAGCTAGCTATCTGCAATGCTGATGTATTGCGAACATATATCAACATGACCTCTTGCTTTGCCCAGTGAAAAAATCCAGATGTACAGTAAATGCAGCACTACACTGCTGTTTAGGACTTTGCCATTAGAACTTAATCCTACGGTTACATCTGCCATCGCTGAACTGTCCCATCTTTCAGGGTTCTCCAACCCCCTAAAACCCAAAGAATCCTGGGGTTATGTCGACGTTCGCGAGGGGGCACACATGTTCTGGTGGCTTTACTCTGACAGCTCGTCAGCCAGCTTCACCCAGCTGCCACTTGTGATGTGGCTGCAGGCATGTAATCTTAAACTACTAGACACGTTCACCTAGTTACTTAGGAGTCGTATGACTTGGCTTCTGTGATGTATCACCTTTCCGGAGGGACGGTAGTCTAACTGTGCATGTGTCTCCATTCCAGGGCGGCCCCGGAGGATCAGGTTGTGGCTTTGGAAACTTTGAGGAAATCGGACCCCTGGATAGAGATCTTGAGCCTAGGAAAACCTCCTGGGTAACCCCTCCTTTGCCTAATACACACACACAGCTCATCAATGGAAACTGAATGTCAGTGTTTAAAGGTGTTTTGTCTTGCAGGTCCAGTATTCCAGTGTGCTATTTGTCGATAACCCAGTGGGAACAGGATTTAGCTACACTGACACGGACAAGGCCTTCGCTACTGACGTGGCTACAGTGGCCTCTGACATGATGGTGTTGCTCAAACACTTCTTTGACAAGATGGAAGAGTTCCAGGTAGGTTCCATTGTGGCTAGGGGGAGGGTTCCATTGTGGCTAGGGGGAGGGTTCCATTGTGGCTAGGGGGAGGGTTCCATTGTGGCTAGGGGGAGGGTTCCATTGTGGCTAGGGGGAGGGTTCCATTGTGGCTAGGGGGAGGGTTCCATTGTGGCTAGGGGGAGGGTTCCATTGTCGCTAGGGGGAGGGTTTCAGAACCACAGAATGGTGTTCAACAATTAGTTCAATGGAAACTCTACTGTAAGACCAGTGGAGGAACATTATCAATGTAGTGGACCCATTGACATATTGTGTACCATGGATCACATACTTGTTGATCAAGCCACCACTGAGAAATGTGAGCAATAGTTATTGAAGAGCAGTGAGCACCGATTTGGGGAAACTTGTCATTCAGCACAAAATGAATCACCTTTGAGGAAAGAATGAGAAATTGGCTTTTTAAATTAATCTTACAGTGACTGACTCTCTATCATCCCATCTTAACTCATTCTGCTTGTTTTGTCTATCCAGAGTGTGCCTTTCTACATCTTCTCTGAGTCCTATGGAGGGAAGATGGCTGCTGCTATCTCACTGGAACTCAATAAGGTAAGAACAAATCGCCTCACCAATAGCATCATCATCCTTCAAAAGTTTGAATAGATCCCTACCAAAAACCTGTTACAGCACTATCAATTCACACAGACCTTTATGCTTGTAGCGCGATGCTGTGTGACATAAGATAGGGAACCATTATGTAAAACTGTGAAGATTGACAACCTGGTGTTGAGCAATCCTGACACTAATGACAGATAATGGAACCTTCAACACCAGGAATGTGGGTTCAATTCTTTATGGAAAATGCCTGCATGACCGTTAGTCACTGTGTGAAAGGAATGTCTGCCTAATGGCAGAGATGAACTAAGAGATTGGCACTAAAGTTACACTGTACTTCCTCAAATCTTTAGGCATTCTGATCTGTACTGTATCAGGGGATTTTCCCTGATGAATTTAGTCAGTTGTTCTGATGTCTGTTTGTCCCTAGGCTGTGGAAAAAGGAACCTTGAAATGTAACTTTGCTGGTGTGGCACTGGGCGACTCCTGGATCTCTCCGTTGGGTCAGTATCAGAACACTACAGCACCATATCAGAACTCCTTCAAAGAACTTTGGAACACAGCTGTTTAAAGTTAATGGTTTCTCTGGGCCGAACAGTTCACATGCCAGTGCAGTTTAACCCTCATCTTGTGAAATGTGTAGGGAACACATGACAGGGTTATTGTCCAGGTCAAAGTCACCAGGGGTGTGTTCGTTAGAGCACAACGCAGCAAAAACAAGCGTATTGGCGGAGTTCAGGTTTTCCCTTGTGGTGTGAGCCTGTTGGCTGGTGCTTTTCTCCTAGTGCAGGGGGTGGTTTAAAGTGTGAGGCGTGAGCTCACCAAGGTGGCACCAGAGATCATCAGGGGAGACGTGAAAGAAATAAGAAACCAGTCCTCAAATAATGTTTATTTTTACATGTTTTATGTCATTTAAATGAAAAGGAAAACTTTTCTTTAATAAAGAATACATGTCATATCAAAGTTAAATAAATAATATACAAACACTACCATTTAAAATTTGGGAATTGCTTAAAAATGTTTTCGAATATGAAACAAAAATGTTGTCCATTAAAATAAAATGGATCAGAAATACAGTGTAGACATTGGTTATGTTTTATATTACTATTGTAGCTGGAAACGGATGATTTTTAAAATTTGAATATTTTTAGAATAATAGAGTATCTTCATAGGTGTACAGAGGCCTATTATCAGTGACCATCAGTCCTTTGTTCCAGTGGTACGTTTGTATGATTACAGACTCAAAATGGCTATAAGAAAATAACTTTCATCTGAAACTGGTGAAACAGTCTATTCTTGTTCTGAGAAATGAAGGCTATGCCATGTGAGAAATTGCCAAGAAACTGAAGATTTCATACAACAATGTGTACTACTCCATTCACAGAGTAGCACAAACTGCCTCTAACCAGAATAGAAAGAGCAGAGCGAGGCCCGATTCCTAACTGAGCAAGAGGATAAATACATTAGTGTCTAGTTTGAGAAACAGATGTCTCACATGTCCTCAACTGGCAGCTTCCTTAAGTAGTTACTGCAAAACACCAGTCTCAACAACATCATTGAAGAGGCGACTCTAGGCCGAGTTCTTTTGCCCTTATTCTTATGGCTTTTTCTTTGCCGCTCTGAGGCTGAACTCAATATTGGAGAGAATCATGGCTAAACCCTCTTTGCCACAAGCCTGTTGATTTATGCTGCTGTTATATGTTCTACTTCTCAAACTGATTACTTGGCATACAACAATCCATAACTTATTCATTTTGCAATGCAGTTGATTTTGTTTTACCACATCCGGCTGGCATTTAGATAGGTAAGTTGGGATCCTGCAATTGACAGTACGCAAGGTAATTATCAAACAACCGGTTGATGTGGCTTCCAATGGGTTTGTCATTGAACAGCAGGCAATGCCCCTCGCAATGTAGCAAAAGCACTTAGGATGAGTCAGTGCCACTAGAAATCATTTGGACTATATTATGTGCCTCCACTCTTTTTCGGCGACCTATGCAGGATATCCGTATTATTGATGTCAGTCTGAGCATCTATTCTTTTGTGCGTTTGTATATCAAAAATATGCGTACCATGAGTGGCTGTCTTCAAGTCTTCTGACAGGAGGCTCACTCCCTTTGACTTTGAAAACCCGGTCCTCGTGTAGACTCCTTGACCCGCTAGAGTGCCCCCTAGTGGCTGTAAAAAATGGTCCAGGTAGCTTTCATTGATTTGTGACTAATGAATACAGTTCTAGCGTGAAACTGATTGCGCAGCAACTTCTTTCCCTTTGTCTGCAGACTCTGTGATGACATGGGGGCCCTATCTCTACACCATGGTGAGTAACACACAGCCTAGATTTTTCTTGTGATGTATTTTTTTTACAGGCACGTTTACATTTCCTTAGTTTTAAACAATTTCAAAGATGTGGCTTTGCATGCAGTAATTTCTGCAGTGTGGGCCATTAAAATGGAAAACATGTGGGGAACCCAAAGTATTTAGGGTAGTGGAGTTGCTTAACAGCCTCTCCATCTCCCCTCAGTCCCTGCTGGATGACAATGGCCTGGGGGAGGTGAGCAGTGCAGCAGAGGCTGTGAAGAAGGCTGTAAATCAGGGCCAGTACTTAAAGGCAACCAGGCTCTGGTCTGTTGCTGAGAGCGTTGTGGAAGAGGTAGGCTGTGTGAGGCTTAAGTACTTTCACATTTTGCACGTCACATGTACGAATGGTCCCTTTCAAAGCCTTTTTAATGTGACTTCAGAACACAAACGGAGTCAACTTCTACAACATCCTCACCCAAGACCCCGACGATGAAATGACATCCGTGGCAGGAGATGGATACCTGAGTAAGATGCCTTTTCTGTGTGGCTTCCATCAAGACGCACCTTTAATCATGTTTATTGTTACGCCATGTGACATATGCAAAGGCATAATGTCATGTCATATATCACAGGCATGAAAAATACATTCCTAAGGTTCTACTGTCACTGCCTGCTAAAGTTGTTGCTACTTTCCCTGGTCCCTCCCAAAGCCCGGCTGATGCGACGTCATATTGGCCCCCTCCACCGCCAGTCACTGAGTGAGCTAATGAATGGACCAATCAGGAAGAAACTGGGGATCATCCCTCAGAACGTAACCTGGGGAGGTAAACCACTGCTCCTAGCTGAAGTAAAATAAAAAAGGATGTCCATTTGAAACTTATTTTATGTTATAAAAATATGCTCAACTTATTTATGTTATACTCCATCCTCTGTAGGTCAGGCTACGGGTGTGTTTAGCAGCATGTCTGGAGACTTCATGAAGCCAGTCGTGGACGTGGTGGATCAGCTGTTGGATGCTGGCGTCAATGTCACTGTCTACAACGGACAGCTAGACCTCATAGTGGATACCATGGGTCTGTGATTTCTGCTTGTTAGATTTGCCATTTGGAAGTGGGCAGAGGTCCCAGAATCTGCATGCCACACTTAGATTATGTGTTCCAACAAATTGCAGCCAAAACATTGTTACCAGTATTCATATTCAAGAGCATCAAGTTTAATGCATTTTGGGTGTATTGAGCGTTGATTTAGATTTTTGTGGACTGTAACAAGACCTGTGTATTGATCTCAATCTCTGTAAATGGGTTTTGTGATTGAATAAATAACGGTCAAATCTCAGGTCAGGAGCAGTGGGTGAAGCAGCTCAAGTGGGCGGGGCTCCCTAGCTTCAGCCAGTTGAAATGGACGGCCCTGGATGACCCCGCCTTCCCAGGCGTGACCGGAGCCTTCTACAAGACCTACAAGAACTTCTCCTTCTACTGGATCCTTAAGGCTGGACACATGGTGAGACATGATGACCTCTGAATTCTTCATGTACCTTTGTCTTTTGGAACATATTATCGTAGCAGGAAAATCTACAGAAATAGTACAACTTAAGTTTAGCATGAAATGGAAATCCAGATGTGGTACTGGAGTATTTTATTTGATCTCAAACGTCTGAGGTTTGAGAACAACCCCAATAGGAAAAGGCTTAGTAATGGACTCATATGCTTGGTCAATATAGCCTTTCATTGACCCCCCCCTTGCAAACCATGATGCATTGCTCTCTGTTGTCAGATCCCCTCGGACCAGGGACCAATGGCACTGCAGATGTTGAAGATGATCACACAGCAGAACTGATACATGTCGCAAACACACACACACACACACACACACACACACACACACACACACACACACACACAC
>JACXGJ010007931.1:0-28738 GCA_016801105.1 Esox niger
GGGGGGGGGGGGGGGGGGGGGGGGGGGGGGGTGGTTAAGACCAAGGAAAACAGGAGACGAGGAGAAAGTGAACGTGTCACGTGAAAAACGTCACCTTGAGCGAGGAGCATTCCTCCCCGGCATTCATCAACAGCGCCGCAATGCACTCATGCAGGCAGGCAAGCAGACGAGCAGTAGGACAGTGCATTAATGAAATGTTAATGGCTGAATTAAGCCTGAAATAACCATTGTAGCCTGGACTGCTGTGAGTCCATTAGCATTAGTGTTACATGCTGGGGTACGGCGATTGAACGGCTCTCCGTGAGCGTCTCCCAAATGCAACCCTGTCCCCTACATAACGGGGCTGCAGGATGGCTCCCGGTCTAACGTAGGGCAGCTGTAGGGAATGTGGCTTCATTTGGGATACGCGCTTCCTCTCAGGCCAGGGGGTGGTGCCCAGACAGGTGTTCCGACTGGGGCCAAACAGCTCGCCGTCACGGTGACCTCTGGATGTTTTGGACGGGTGCCGGATGAGCCCCTTGACTGCATCGGCCGTCAACAAATTATTTTGGAAATTAGAAAGGGATGGCGGAGGAGAGCCGTTTCAACACTGTTTCTGTGGTAGGTGATGAATACGTCAAGGACAATTTTTGTTTGGTCATCGACTAAATAAAATTGCTTTGTGCTAAATGCCGTCGATAAATTACTGGGGCTGTGGGCTGTCTTGCGATAAATAGGTGGTATAGCTTAAACCCTAACTCATTTGGATCGGACATTTTATTTGTCCTTGAGTGAGTGACTTCTTGGCTATACAGTAGCTATTTGCTCTCTACTGGCTATCCCCATCGACATAGATGGAAAAGAGTTCATATCCAATGCAATCCAAAGACAGTATGTCCAATTGTGGTATCTTAAATTTGATTTATTCAATTACTTACATGTATGTAAGTGCATTGTTTGTTGTAATAATGCTGTTACTGTGTGTATGACTGTACATCATTGTAACATCAGCTAGTCAAATGGCTGGAAATCATGGTTTGAAATGCTCTGGGACAGGTAATTAGGTACACAGATCATGACGTTGTCCTAAGGATTACACATAAAGACACACACACACACACACACACACACACACACACACATACACATGCGGGCGCTCTATCTTGATCTAAGGTCTTCAATGGTCCACGGCACATATGAAGATAGGATGCCCCAAATCAGATTAGCAAACAGCCACAGATTGTTCATGTCTGACATTCCTAAGCAGATAAATGAAAGCTCTTAACCTAGTAATGACCTGTAATTGTGAGACGAATTGTAATTTGTTTATACATTAATAACATTTTCTCCAAAAAGAAAGTGTTGCTATATCCAATGATTTAAAATAGTTCTTGTTTTCAGTGACTGATGAAAATGTCTGAACCTTAGAATGCACAACACAATAGCAGCATACAATATGCACTCACTTGTTCTTAAGTTTACGTGTTTTTTTGCTGGATCAATGCTATTTAAAATAATGTGACCAAGGTTACCACCATGAGCTGTAGATACTTCTAGAAAGTTACCTCATTGATCTGGAGATACTTATAGAAAGAAAGTTACTGCCCTCATCTGCAGATATTTGTAGAAAGACTGTTCTAGAAAGACAGTCATTGTACCTTTTTAAACAGGTAGTATTTATAGAAAGAAGGTTACCCCTTTGAACTGGATACATTTCATAAAAAAAGGTCACTGCCCTGAACTGTAGATATTTCTAGAATGAAGGTTACCCCTTTGAACTGGATACATTCAGAAAAAAAGGTTACTGCCCTGAACTATTAATATTTCTAGAATGAAAGTTACCCCTTTGAACTCGAAAAATTTCGAAAAAGGTTACTGCCCTGAACTGTAGATATTCCTAGAATGAAGGTTACCCCTTTGAACTGGATACATTTAATAAAAAATGGTTACTGCCCTGAACTGTAGATATTTCTAGAATGAAGGTTACCCCTCTGAACTGGATACATATAAAAAGGTTAATGCCCTGAACTGTAGATATTTCTAGAATTAAGTTTACCCCTTTGAACTGGATACATTTCGAAAAAAGGTTGCTGCCTGAAATGAAGGTTACCACTGCACACTGCAGATACCTCTAGAAAGTCTCTTTGATCTGGAGATATTTATAGAAAGAAATTAAGCGCACTGCACTGCAGACGTTTCTAGAATGGAGATATTTCTAGATGCATGTTGCTGTGTTTGACTGACATCCGTGAATTGGACAAATTCTTAGAATGAAGGTTACCACCCTAAACTGGAGTTATTTCGGGAAATCAGGTTACTGCACTGAGCTGGAGATATTTCTAAAATGAAAGTTACCACCCTCCATAGGACACATTTCTATAAAGAAGGTTACAGCAATGTACTGGAGATATGTACAGATGCGTGTTGCTGTGTTTGACTTCACCATGGTCAGGAGACCATGGGCCGTGTTCATTATGCCAAATGTTAGCAAACAGAAAACCAGTGCGATGTTTTCTTCCTGGACCAGTGCAGTCCAGTCTCTCTCACGTTTAGTCTGCACTTTGGTTGGATGCCTAATGAACACCACCCTGGAGGGTTTCAGTGGGCATCTGGCCTCAGGTACTGTGGTCCACTGCAGCCTAGCCCATGTTATTAGTCCTGGTCAACCGCCAACTACAGCAGCTGTCCATCAACACAACCTATAAAAGCCTTCCTACTCATAAACAATTATAGGCAGGCAAATGGTGGCCAATAGCGGAAACACAAACACACACACACACACACACACACACACACCTCCAAGGTCATCCCAATTCCCTACACGCTGTCTCGTCTACATGACCAATTGTCTCCCCTATCCTCTCATGAAAAGCTCTGAAGAGAACAGAGGTGAAATGGCCATGCACACTCAGGATGACAACAGAGACTACCTTTTTGCCCGGGTCGGTCCAGCTGAGAGCTAACGTGATGTGACATTTAGCATGGCCCTTGCAGGTTTTTAATAAATGATTCAGGCGTCTCACTCACCAAGGGATTAAGAGTTAATGCCATCTCTGTCTCGGTCGCGTAGCTCAAACTTTGACTTCTCTCTGTGGGCAGGCTTCAGCCTCCAGGGATGGACAAATGGACACTTTGTCCCTCAATGGCGTTGAATCCCTCCCTGACTCCATTATCAAAGCAGAGAAAAACACAACTGAGAACAGACCACAGTCAAATGTTTGAATGGAATATGTGGCACAAACATCGCACAGCCATGTTAGATGTGTTTAATTTTTCCAGAGAGTAAGTTAGAATTTGTTTATCTTTTTAGTTGTGTGGTTAGTTTTAGGTGCCCTAACGACATCCTGGCCACGTCCCTAGGACTGTCCTAATGTGAATTTAATGACACAATGCTGTGCAAATGACAAGAACACAAGTTGAAGGTGACAACCTTATTTCTGTTCGTTTTTGTTTCGTGTTCAGATTTGTTTTTTCAAACCACTGGCTTTTACTCCAACGTGGACTCATTGCTATGCCACACATATTTAATAACCTTTAGCAAAAAGATTGTGTTCATTATTTTTGACATACCAATACCATACATACCAAGTCCTTTGTGTTGTCCTGATTTCTAACTAATCTTTTGTTTACTACTAAGGGACACTTGCTGGTTTTACAAATAGAACCCAGTAAATTTTCCTTATTTCGCTGTGTATCTATAATAGTCAACAATGATGACCCAAGAATGTTTATTTTTTTCAAGTTGAGTTTTAAGGAGGTTTGTTTCCAAGAGCTTAAAGAACATCCAAGAGGATGAGGCAACATTCTGAGTACCAGTGACTGATACAGCCTACTCTCAAAACAGCTTTGCAATTTAGCATATCAGATTGTGTGATGCTTGACTTGTGGCTTTGTTGTGAATAGACTCAGTCCCAATATAATACTTTCCTTTTTCTTTAAACAGTTTCTTTATTTTTTTGTGGATGTGTCAAATTTTCTATGTATTGGTTTATCCCTTTGTTTCTCATCTCTCATCTTTACACTTGAGTTGATCACAGCAGTTTTTTTCCATCTACAGCCGCATCCTGTGAGAGAGACAGCTGTGAAAGCAGTGAGGAATCTGTGCAACCGACAGAAAATTGCTCGCTGCTAGTATCGTCAATTTTAACCAGATTTTCCAGGGATATTAAGGAAACAAAAGATGTTTCACTGTTCAGATTCAGAGCACTCAATAACTTTGATCTAAGATCCATTTGAGAGACGAAAAAAATTACAATATCCTTTTGGATGGATTTTTTCCATCGAAAGTAAGATGACACTTTTGATCCACATTTGCATTCATTACGGTCTCTTAAGCAAATTTGATAAAATAAACATTGTTTATGCATTGTTCAGATATAAGCAAAACTGTGCTGTAACCCCCACAAAGGATGGGTGGGTAGGTGGGGGTATGGTTCCTGCAACATTTCTTCTTTAAGGAAGGACTCAGGCAGCATACTTTTCATTAAATGTGCAAAAGCTAGAAAAAGGGGCGGGATCTGTGATTCCAACTCAACAGTGCTCAAGAATATGTACCAATAGTGTTGTAGGGAGTGGCGCTTTGACAAATTCCCTAATGATTCGGTACCATGACAACCTGTGTATGTTGACATCCATACCACCCACTAGTAAGACCGCAAGTTGTTTTGTACACTATAAATTATGCGAGTATTCATCAGTCCTATACCAGAGAACCCAGGACAACTGGCTGAATCTCCAATCGCTCCTCTATCTCAGTGACACTGTGTAGGGAATAGGGTATAATTTGGAACACAGACAAACAGTTGCATGTTAGAACTCAAGAAACTCTGATAAGTACGATTCATTCTAAGTCTAGGATTTCTGTTTGGCCTAGCAAATCTGTGAATTATCATTTGCATGCTTGCATGATTAGTCTAATCTGCTTTTTTTAATCAGGTCATTGTACTAATAGACTGAGTCAATACATGTTTGTCCAAAAGAGGTTCTGCGTGTATAACAACTTATCACAATTGACATAATGTGTTACAGGAAAGTACAGTATAAACTGGAGGTTTAGAACAGTGAATGCTGATTTTAATGACGTTTATAATTATTGAAAACCACATTATAGGTTTTCTGTGGAGCCAGATAAGCCAGACATTTTGATGTCGATGTTTTATCCATTACCCCTCCCCAGTAAATATCATTAAGCGCCGAATCAGCATACTCTGTATCCCAAATTGAATACCCTACTCCCTACATAAATGGTGTGGCATTTAAAAAGGAGTAGCTCACGCCGCGGCGTTCTGGTTCCACCCTGCAGACGGGCACGTGCCCCCCACACCCCCTTGTTTAATTCCATCCCATGTATAAAACACAATGTGGGAATAGGTTTGACGGAGCTATCCTATCTAATATGCAACTCTCCTTTTTTTTTGCTCATAAGTTGCAAATGGCTTCATTAAAACAAAAGCACCACCATAGGGACCCCATAAAACACGCGGCTGGTCCCTAATATGGTATTTATGACCCGGCTAAATGTAGAGCGAATTAAACTTTAAAGGATTGGACTCAGGTAGACTGCCGACATTTGTAAAGGAATGTCCATTAAGAAGATGAAAGCAGGAAGTGAAAGGGGCATTCCCTGGTGATTGTGAGGAACATCGGTCTGCATGGCGGTGTTAGAGAGGTGATGTGCACCTACTACATCGCCAGAGAGAAAAACAGACGGCCTGACAGGACAGTCGGCCCATGAGTCGTTGTTGGTTATCTCTGACACTGAATTTAAAGAAGGCATTAAAATATTATGCTGGGAAAAGTTGCCTGTTTCTTTCTCTCTCTGTTTCGAAAGTTTAATCTAGACGAGAACGTCTAAAAATTATGCGACGCAGTGACTGGGGGAGAGAGGTCGTCCCTCCCCTCTATCTCTTCGATCTCTATCTCTTTATATCTTCCTTCTCTATATATTTCTCTCTACCTTCATCTCCTCTCTCTCCCTCACTCCCATCCCAGTTCTCCCACTTCTACGCCACTCTCCATGTCAAGCTTGACCTGACACAGAATATATACCAGAACAGGTCGAGGTCTAGATAATTGCGAGACATCCTTTGAACCAATTTTACATTAATCAACCCATGTATTTCCCAACAGAGCAGAGCATTGAGAGCTAGGAGCTCCCAGTCACTGAGTGCCCAGGGCTAGGAATACCTCAACTACTACTCAACCCACTGTCTGGAGCATGACTGATAGTTTTCAAAACTTGACATAGAATTTGATGACCCCACGACATCTTCTGAATGCAATAAACCACATCCATGCAGGCTAATCAATGAAAACCTCTATTCAGTTCGGTGCTCTGTTTGGGTTGTTTGCAGCTGTCAATTTCACGTGGAATCGCCGGCGGCTCTCTCGTTTTCATGCCACCAAACTTTCGGAATTAAAGACGCTATGATGTCTGTCCTTTTAAGACCTGGATGAAATCTCTTGAAACGTGGCTCGGATGGGAACCTACCTAGTCCTCATTGTTAGTATTCTTCTTTTAATTGAACCATATTTATGCCAGGTAATTATGAACCAGGCAAGAATGTATTATTGTGTTCTGCTACCACCTGGGAGCAGTTTGGATGACTGGCCTTGCTCAGGGGCAGAACAACATAAAAAACAGTGATCGTTTGTTTAGTGGCCCCCTCCTCCTGGCCACTTGGCTCCCCTGCCCCCCCCCCAAATGGTAGCGGACTTGTGTAGGTTCTATGTGTAAATGCATCGTTATGAGGCATTCTGTAAGCTCCCTTTAATTTTGTTGAATACATTTTTCATCATTATTATGCCCCCCCCCCAAAAAAAATATATACATATATGTATACTGTGTTTATATATTTATATTTGTCCTATTTCCACAAAACACACGCAAACTCCCTCACCTTCTCCACTTCAAGAGCTCCACAGATGGGCGAGTTTTCGTTCCCGTTCGCACGATCTTTGTTGAATGTGAAATTTTGTGACACAGAGTGGTAGGGGCTTCATACTTGTTTAGCGCTGATTGCACGGCTCCGAGCCTCTGTGCCCCCATAATGCTTACAGCCAACCACACTGGGGGCTTCACATTGGAGACAACCTGCGATCACCACTCTGCTGATTAATGCATGAACCATGTGCTTGCTTTTTCTCAGACGGACGGGCAACAGTAACGGATCGGACACCCTGCGGGGACGGATCCCACTTCTCCCTGACAGGGGGAGAAAGGGCGAGGCAGCCATATTCACCGATAGCCCCTTTGTATGGAGGACGTGATATTGACAGTTTACAGTTACACAGAACTGCTTATCTAATCTACGGCAAATTGAGACGTAATGTACTGACATATTGATGAGTTTAACAGATTACCGGATGCATTTCTCACTGTGCTGTCCAGAACTTAAGTGCTTAGTGGGGATTTCACAATGTATGGAGATGCTTTAGGCCGCAACTCTCACCACACATCAGTTTGTGGTCCAGCGGCAGAGTACATTGACTGGTTGAGTTTTTTTTATTACCTATTCTCTGCATCCCAAATGCCACTCTTTATGGCGCACTAGTTCTGACCAGGAGACATGGGGGTCTGGTCAACTGTAGTGCATAATATTAGGAACAGGGTGCCATTTGGGACATGGACCTGTTCGCCCACTACAAGTGCCAAGGGAGCTGAGGAGAGACCACAACCAGTCAAGGCAGGACCTCAACATTTGAAATATAGCTGCATGTGATCCTAAGGACAGATGTCATTTACTTCATACTAGTATTAACTTCCCTGAAGAGTTGGAAAACATATGTTGGAATGAATGGTTTCGACGGAAAGAAGCTTGCTGTTTTTAGAAACCCAACAGGTCCCTTCTTTAGCGACTGCTAAAAGAGGAACCACTGCTGTCGGCAATACAGCTTGAAAACTAAAATCACTCGGGCTCCATTTATACAGGCAGCGACATTAAGAACATCTTTTCATAAATGTTCCTTAACAAGCAGTCAAATGAGACGTTTTCATATCAGATATCTTTCCGAGATTTTTATTTGTTAAAAGACCAATTATGGAAGAGGATTCTGAATCGGTTGTCTGGATACAACACAAGCCAACTCTTATTTCTTTGTGTGTATTATTCTACGCAAATTAAGTACATAATTAAATTACTCTTCTTACTCGTATCATCATAATTAAAAAAGCAATAACCAATAGACATACATTCACCATGCAACCCTTGAAGCCGTGTCGATGTATAAGCTAGGTAATGTAAAATACATTTTCCCCACACAGAAATGAGTTAAGTGAATAAACTGTGTTATCAATGTTTGCCAATGCCAACGGCTCCATAGGTAAAGATGGGAACATGTAGTGACAAGTCGAAGGCATCAGCACAACAGAGGTACCTAAGGAGAGACAACCGACAACCTCTCTGAGGCTAAACGAAATGAGGCTTGTCAGGAAGCAGTTGGTGCTGTAATTATAATGGGTGCACTGAATATCCAGGGGATTATAGAAGAATCACATAATGGAGGAAGCCGAAGCACTAAGAGTTTTATATGCCAAGCTGGGAAAATTGAGGTAACAGAAAACTTCCCGTTCTTGACGTTTAAACAACACAACAACAGAAATGTAGAAAGTAGGCAGTCCAGTGCCATAGCCCCATTGGAATCTGAAAGTCATCTCCGTGCGAGCGTCGATGCTCAGTCCCAAAAAACAAAGACACATTGTTTTTAAACCTAAACCCAAAGACGTTCTAATCTTTATTTTGGTCCATCATTTGCGATTGTTCAAATTTGTTCAGACAGGAAGAATATATAATTCGAATCATAAAAGTATTTGATATCACAGTGTATTTCCTAGGAACATGTATTGGGTTATCACATGGCGCGATAGCAGTCCAGTGGCTAACAGGCAGGACATGTAGTTGATTCCTGGGCTGATAGAAATTGGAGGGCAGAATTCATCTGCTTCTGGGTTCACATATACACACAACAGGTTCATTTTAAACTATATTGAAAATGTCGACTGAATGTAGGCCAAGTTCAAGTCTCCCCACAACACTCAGAACCTTCCATACACTGTCAATCCAATCCTTCATCCCTGAAGTGTTAGATCAGGTGACTGTTATAAATAGGACAACGTTCCATCAAATCTGTTCAGTCGAGTTCCGTGACAGGATCAGAATGACTGATGACTGACTGTGATGCCACTCAAGATCACCGCACGGCTGTTGAGGAACACATGTGTCAGAGGACTTCTGGAAGCGTGGCCCGGAGACATGACCGTGTGCGAAGATGGTCCGCTTTTGTTTTCTTCAGACAAATGTTGGGGGGTCATTTTGTGCAGGATTGGCAAATGTCAGTCAGCAAGAGCAATAGGCTTTGGGGCAAAGCACACAAGGTATAGTACTGCTTGTCTAGAACAGATGGAAAAAGATATGTAGGGCCGGACTATAATTACATGGAATACTTAGGCCACACCAAGCACAGATTAAACCTCATTTAAGAACTTGGTTCTAAGTGCTAAAAACCCTTTCAGTGTTGATTCTCCATTGATCATGTATTTTTATGCCCAGGAGTAGTCTAAATCTATCTGTCAGGGTTAGCCTTTCTGTCCATGGAGCTGGTCAATGTCACTCACTCGTCTCTCCCAGGTGGCATGGGACTAGGGGATGTGGTAAAACTCTTAATAAATAAAGATCCAATTTTAAACTTCATAACAGGAAGCCCAGGCGATCAAAGACCAAGGCTGTTTGAACTCAGGAGCAATTATAATAGTAGTAGTTACAGTTTGGAAATTCAAATATTTATCAAGAAGTAATCCCAATGCCATATCAGTAACTCGGGCAGTATGTAGACAAAGGTTTTGATCAGTCTGACAGTTTCCTACACATGCCAGAGGTGAATGTGAACACACCAATGTGGCCACATGTGGAGTTGATTAGGGACCAATGTGTTTATTGAGAATCCAGATGGATTTGCCATTGCACCACACACCGTTGAAAGGATTTGACAAGTCATGGTTCAGTTCAAACATACACACGCTCACAGTTTGGGGACATTTCGGTCCCCGTTTGTATAGTAGAACATGTAGCCCCCCCCCCACACACACAAAGACACTCTTCTCCTTCAAGCGTTTAAGATGAGACGTTAAATACTTTTAATGCTTGAAATCGTGATTCTGCCATTGCCACAAATCAACCGCGTATTTAATCGAAACAGATCAACCAGAAATGTGGTATGCAAGTTATCTATTGCTCGAGTCAATCTGTTCATATATATTGGTCTTTTATTATATTTTATTCATCTGGTGTGCTATGTCAACTTAAGTCTAATCAACCATTACAACAGCCATGTCTATGTCTATGTTTAAAAGCAGAGACATACAAATAAATAGAGTGGTAATGTAAATCTATAGCCCAGAACTTATGCATGTTCTTCTGATTGTTATTCTAAAACCTATACATTCCCAAATAGTTTCATATTATCGGTAGAGCGTGGCTGCTTGGTATGCAGCACAACTTCTTTTGTTTCCTCCTCTAGTGTGGGGTTTGGGCAGATGTTCTCAATACGGAGATCAATGAGGGGTACATTTCAGTGCCTTTGTTCCCTTCTGTTCTCTCGAACGCGGCGCGCCCTGTGCAATAATTCAACAAAGTAACCCAAATGGCATGTACGCGACCATGTGGTGCCACTGTTGAAGCCCTGTGTGTGATTCCACCAACCGACTGACAGAGATTAAACATCGCAACAGTCAGTCCTACAGGAGGGGTGTGCGCGCACGCACGTCCGCGCGCGCGCGCTTGTCTGTGCTAGTGTGAGAGGATCGAGAACCAAACGCCACCTCCGCTACCACCGTCACAGCCACCACATCACTCAGCTCCCGTCCTCTCCTCCTCTGTCCCTCGGATAGCGACGGCCCCTTTGATCTGTCCTGGCATTCCACCAAGTGCCCACAGATAAAAGGACAATGTGCTAATCCACCCCGCCATCTGATGAGTATCTTTATAAAGTATCTCAATTTGCTTCATAATCTGCTGCCTTTTATCAGATTAAATAGGTTTTTTTTGTTCCTACTTTGCCTGTTTGGGACAGCAGTGTCATGACTGAGGTGAGTGAGTCTCTCTCGCTGATCCAAAAGCATATTGGTGTAAGTAGGCCCCTTCATTATCAAAATCTCCCATTCAAAATCTCTGAGTGATTTGGTATAGTGTCATTTTGCATAGGTTCTTGATCCATCTTTGAGTTGTTGCCACCAGGTCAACTGATAAAGGAAAGGCTATTTACAAATATTAATTCTAGATGGGGAAAAAAAGATTCCCATACAGTAAAAAGTATATTACAATATCTTGATGTGTTTCAGAAAATATAGTGTTTGGATCAGTGGTGTTTCATTATTGATTAATAACATTTTCTTTATCCATAGTTTACCAGACAGGTTGACTAAGAACATATACAGCAACAACCTGGGAGCAGTTAACTGTCTTGCTCAGGGACTAAACAACAGATATTTTTCCCCTTGCCGGTTCTGGGATTTGATTTGAATCTGCTTTAGCGGCTAGGATACCCCGCCGCCTGAAATTCCACATCAGGGATGCATTTGACACTAATTTGATATTCATGAGGCCCAATCTAAACATCCAAACACGCAGAGGTGCGTAAAACGAGTGGCGAACAACCACTGCCTGCCCCCCCCCCCCTCACCCTGCATACTTCATAACTAACCACATCATTCATCTCAACGTGGAGCTGAATTTGGTGACACTGATTCATGGCACACACACGCCAGTCATCTGTTAAATGAGATTTCGGAGATGGCACAATGCCACTGACCCTGAGGTTTGTCCTTTTCTCCACTGAGCCATGACCCTTGACCCCTGATCCAGGATCCCGCTCAGCCACTGTCACCGGCACTATCGTCAGTCGCGCTCCCTCAGTGGATCTCACTCACCTCCGGCCAACCGTGCTTAAACGAGGACGACACCGTGCGTGGGCCCTGCTGGCTGACACATGAAACAATCCAGCATCTTTTCAACAAATGCCGCGTTTCCCCAGGATGCTATCGGACAGGTAATATACAGCTAGTGTATAGCCTCCTGAGACACACAGCAGGATGTTGTCATCCAGGAATGTGTACCCGTATTAACTGAGCTGGTCTCTCCTAGGGCCTATTGGCATTGTACACGTTTCTATTGCCCTATAACATACCATCTGTGTCCTGAAGGGATTTCTATGCATAAATATTGCACAGACTGTATAGACTAGGGATATTGCGATATACCTGTATTGATGATAACCGTGATATTTAAAAAAATATATATATTGATGTCTTGTTACTAACACACATACGATAATATCGCATTTACTAGGCGAAACAGTTTTTTCCGCCACACAACAGGATGTTGTTTTTTTTATCAAAAAATCCTTCTCGGTTTGTCGGTACCTTGTTCGTGTCACCTATAGACAAATGATGCATGTGCTTAAACGAGAGGCCCAGGCCTATGAATTGGTGTTAAAACCAAATCCAAGCCCCACTAGAACCCCTGGGAGAGATCTGTGAAACTGCGCCGTTTGTGCCTATTCACAGGGGAAAATGGACGTTGTACAGCTCCAGAAAACATGAAGAGACCACTGCACCCTTTTCTTTCCCTTCCAAAAAAGTCAAAAACGAAAGTTTTCAGTGAGGAACAGAAGGGTTCAAATTTGTGGTCTCTCAATTTTAACCCTTCTGTTCCTCACTCAAACCCTCCTTTGCAAATTTTTTGGACGGGAAAGAAACAGGTGCAGTTGTCTCTTCATTTTTTCCGGAGTTGCATTTTACCAAAAACTCCTCTCGGTTTTTCCATAGCTTATTGAAGGCCAAACAATGCATTCGCTTATACTACGAGTCTGGAACTATACACTAGTGTTTGAATTGATGCCTTTTTGTAACCTATTCACTAGGCGAAAATATTTTGTATTTTCCAAAAACTCCTCTAGGTGTTAAGCCTAGTGAATACTTTTTTTTCCGTTCATCTGGTTGCCACTGTTTCTACAAAAAGAAGAGTGTAATTGTTCTTTTTGTATGCTTACATTTTTTTATTAAAACAGTTATGGTTACATGGAGGTGGACTCTTTCGACCCCCATACACACCTATTTTGAGTGTAATTCATTAGCAAAAACAGCTAATTAAAACAAAGTTGGAGATGAATTTGACTGGTAGCGTTTTCTTTTCTTCAAATTTTCTATAGGACCGCGATAATATCGTTACCGTGAATGATTTTGGCCACGATAATCTTTTAGTGAAAATCTGATATCGTGACAGCCCTACTATAGACTGATCGTATAGACTGCAAAGACTGTACAGAATGTGTAGCTTGTAAAGAGTGTGAAGATTGTATAAACCTTATACAAAGACCTAGAGAACTTAACGTTTCGTGTTGAATTAATGTATAAACTCAACGGTCCGCCGTCACCATATGTTTTTTCTTGTGGTAGAAAATGTTCAGCGATTAACAGTGTTATCAAATTAAGATGCCCGATCTCTGCACCTGCACTACAAATGTTCCCCTGCATGGACTGCATGTACTCCAGTCAATAACTAAGTCTCCAGATCCCTTGAGTGGCTGGAGTAGCAACACTGGCTCCAGCACAGAGGGGGATGGATGCTCTTCTTGCTGTGTAGTGTAGGCTTACTACATCGTGTGTGTGTGTGTGTGTGTGTGTGTGTGAGTGTGTGTGTGTGTGTGTGTGTGTGTGAGTGTGTGTGTGTGTGTGTGTGTGTGTGTGTGGGCGTACTGTGCACATTCACTTCACATGACGTACCAGATCGCATTATTATGCCTGATCAATGTCAACCGACCGCTTTGTGGATTCCTTCTTTGCGGAGAGAAAAAGTAGTGTGTATTCAGGCATTCGAAAACGCCAGACCCTTAGTGTGGTTTGGTAGAGCGTAGTTATTACCCACACATGCCAAGATCAAGACTCGCATCTGATTCCTTTTTTTACTATCTTTTTTGTTTCTCGCTTTAATCAATGCCCCTGTTTTAAAATGTCTCAACTATTTAAATGATGTAATATAATACAATTCACACGTTTGTGTATGTACCTGAACCGCCCGTCCACGTAGTGACAATTATTACACTGTGACGCGAGTCGTCGACTTGATTTAAAGGGTGCCAGCTAGAGAATGTTTCCAGATCATACGGGCGTCCGTTGAGTTAGGGATGGAGCGGGCCGTGTTCGGGAAAGCATAACCCAATCAGGGAAGTATGCCTCTCGTTGCGGGGTGGCCCTCGCTGCAGAGCGCCGCGCTGCACGGCAGAGTGGAGCGAGGTGCAGAACCGTGCCAAGCGCACACTAAGGGTAAATATTTGTATCTCAGTGGTAGACTCGCATCACTGAGGTCAGGCGTCTGGAATCTTCTCATTGTTTAGAAACGGCTGTTGTTACAGTTGGGCTTTTGGAAAAAGAGCTATGCGAGACCCGAGGACTCCCAGGGGAGGGAGAGAGAGAGAAAAACGGAGAAAAGAAAAGAAAGGATGTGTGAATATTTTTGAGAAGTGGAGATAAATACACACACCTTTACCAGAGCAAGTTAATCATACCACAAAAATCATATAATCATATAATCACAGTCATATTGACAAATACCTGAAAAGAATTAAACAAGTGTGTAACTATACTGCACTGAAATATGACTTTCCTGAGGGTCTTACAGGTACAATTATGGGTTTACCGTGTTGACTCGGCGATTGCTAGCTCCATGCTCCTACCGTGTTGACTCGGCGATTGCTAGCTCCATGCTCCTACCACTGCTGCACCTAAAATAAGGTAAACCAGTCTGAATCATAAACTAGAATTATAAAATACAAGTTTAGCTACACAAAAAATGCAATGAACTACACTGAAGAGGATTTAAAGAGAACAGAACACTTATTCCTTCGTCAAAATTATCATATTTGACAATGATAAATGACAAATTGTAACCACACTGACGGAAGTACTATATATTTGCTATACACTACCATTCAAAAGTTTGTGGTCACTTTGAAATGCCTTGTTTTTCATTACAAGATACATTATATTAGTTTGTTTAGGAAATATAGCAAAATTAATAGGAAATATAGTCAAGGCTAGAAATAATGATATTTAATTGAAATAATAATTGTTCTTCAAACTTTGTTAAATAATCCTTAATTTGAAGCAATTATAGCCTTGCTAACCATTGACATTCTGGTTGTCACTTGTTTGAGGTAATCTGAAAAGATTTCTCCCCATGCTTCCTAACGCACCTCCCACAAGTTGGATTGGTTTTAGGGGCACTTCTTATGTGCAATGCGGTCAAGCTGCTCCCACAACAGCTTAATGGGGTTGAGATCTGGTGACTGTGCTGGCCACTCCAATATTGACAGAATACCAGCTGACTGCTTTTTCCCTAAATACACTGCTTAAAGAAATCAAGGGAAAACTTAAATCAAACATTGGGACTTGATGAAGGAAATATATTGAAGAACAAACTCTTTGGCGCTACTTGGCTGTGTCTGATGCACTAATACATAACATCTCAGAGGTTCACAATTGGATTCAGGTCTGGGGAACGTGAGGGCCAGTCAATGCCTTTGTCATCTAGTAACAGCCTACACACTCTGGCCACATGAGGCTGGGCATTGTCCTGCACCAGGAGGAACCCAGGGCCCACTGCACCAGCATGAGGTCTGACGATGGATCTGAGGATATCATCTTGGTACCTAACAGCAGTCAGGGAACTGTTAACTTGCACGTGGAGGTGTGTGCCACCCCCCAAGGTTATGCCTCCGTGGACCATCACTGACCCACCGCAAAAACTGCAGTCAGCATAACATTCACCATGTCATCTCCAGATTCTTTCACATCTGTCACAAGTGCTCAGTGTGAATCTGCTCTCATCTGTCAAGAGAGCACCGTGCCAATGGCAGACCTGACAAGGTACCACCTCATGCTGCCAATAGTGACAAGGACACTTGCAAAATTCTAAACTAGAGGAGAAAAAGTCTGGACAATAAGGGGAGAGCAATTGTCGGTGGCAGACAATTTCAATATCAAGAACAATTCGGATCATTGTCTTGTTCTTAGGAGGAAACTGGCTCCAATTAAGAGCTGTCCACAGGTTATAGCATCGTGTTGCAAAA
This sequence comes from Esox niger, assembly GCA_016801105.1. Taxonomy (NCBI): domain Eukaryota; kingdom Metazoa; phylum Chordata; class Actinopteri; order Esociformes; family Esocidae; genus Esox; species Esox niger. Next base: position 16,102 of record JACXGJ010007931.1, read on the forward strand.
TGGAGTGATAGCCTTTCTTCTTCTAGATATCTTTTACCCTGTACAAATGACCAACTTCACCACAACCAAAGCACCCCCAGATCATCACATTGCCTCCACCATGCTAGACAGATGGCCTCAAGAACTCCTCCATTATCTTTTAATTTGGTTTGCGTCTCACAAATTATCCTCTTTGTAATCCGAACACTTCAAATGTGTCTGTTCATAACACATCCTTCCAATCTTCTTCTGTTCAGTGTCTACGTCCGTTAGCCCATTTAAATATCCTCTTGCTCATTTGTGCACCAGGCCTCCCACTCCTCTTTCTATTCTAGTTAGAGACAATTTACGCAGTCCTGTGAAGGGAGTAGGACACAGCATTGTCAAGATCTTCAGTTTTTGGCAACTTCTCGCTTGGAATAGCCTTAATTTCACAGAACAAGAGTAGACTGATGAACATTTCCGAAGAAAGTTATTTGTTTCTGACCATTTAGAGCCTGTAATTGAACCCACAATGGCTGATGCTCCAGATACTCAACTAGTCAAAAGAAAGTCTGTTTAATAGCTCATTTAATCAGCCCAACAGTTTTTGGCATTGCTAACAAAATTACCAAAGGGTTTTCTAATGATCAATTAGTCTTTTAAAGTGATACATTTGGATTAGCCAACACAATGTGACATTGGAAAACAGGACTGATGGTTGCTGATAATGAGCCTCTGTACGCCTATGTAGATATTCCATTAAAAATCTGCTACAATAGTCATTTACAACATTAACATAATCTACGCTGTTTTTCTGATCAATTTGATGTAATTTTAATGGACAAAAATGTGCTTTTTCTTTAAAAAACAAGGACATTTCAAAGTGACTCCAAACTTTTGAACGATACTGTATTTGACTTGCTCATCGATCGGTAGTAGAGTTGAAGGAGCAAGCAACAAATTAATTATACAGCTCTGGAAAAAATGAAGAGACCACGGCACCTTTTTCTTTCCTTTCAAAAATAGTCAAAAAGGAAGGTTTTGAGAGAGGAACAGAAGGGTTAAAATTAAGAGACCACTGCCAATTGAACGATTCTGATCCTCACTCAATACATTCCTTTTCAACTTTTTTTCCCGCTCTATATTACACATTTTGTTTTCTGGTGTCACGTATATCATTTTCTGGGCAATTGTATATCATTTAGCAAGCGCTTCAATCCAAAGCTAAATAAGGTCATCCATGCATATGGGTTGTACTGGGGTTTCAACCCACAAACCTGGCATTTCTAATGCCATGCTCTGCGAGGTGAGCACTTGTTATCAAACCTGTCTGACTCTACCAAGCATTGCATTAATTCAATGTTATATTAATATAACCTATATGGGATTTTAGATAAAGGACTTTGCCTGCAGTAATATATCCTTGCAGGTCAGTACACCATTGAAAGTGTTGGTTATTCTGGCTCCCGTGTAGGGAAAATAGTATGGGAGGGACTAAGTAAACATCCAGCTAACTAATCATATGCTGTAATGACAAATTATACCTTTAAGAGAGCACATTTCAGATGATTACTCAAAGGTATACGCACACTTGACTTGTTCCCTTCCTCATGTAGGAACAGAGTTGTGAGGCAAGGCATTAGGCAGGGTGTTATGAATTGTCATGTTTGATTGGAGGTTATTAGCTCCCCGAGTATTGTCCCCGTATGTAAACAGACCAGACAGGTAATGCAGTGATAATGGCTCTGGAAGCCCCCATCTGCTCCAGGGAAGGAAGGACGGATGAGGAACAGGCGGAGGTGGGGGGGACGCCCTCGTTTCACATCCATTCTCCCAGGTGCCGACGGGACGCCAGGGGGGCCGAATAGCTTCATTTCATTTACCTAGAGAACCTCTGATCCAGGTCCCAAACGGCGCCCTATTCCCTATGTACCATGCGTCTGTGGGCCTGGTCAGAAACCGTGTACTACATAGAGAATAGGGAACCATTTGGGATGCACACATGCATATTCACAACCAGGTTGTGTCTGCCTGTATTGGTTAATGAGAGGAACCCAGCTGCTGCCGAATCAAGCCGTCTATGTAGCCACACTCCGGAGCTATGTATCTGTATATTGGCTGCCAACCAACCAGACTAAAGACGACACAGGCTGGGACAGGGGATTCATTGCTCAGGTGGTGTAAAGAATGCAAGTAAATTTAAATAAACACCTTGACTGTTGTTTTTGGCACTTGGATATTATCCAGGGTAATACTCATCAAGCACGGAAATTGTTTTACACAGACCAGACAGGAAGGGCCCACCCGGTGTTTGTTCGTTCTGACAGTTGGAAATGAAACAGGTAATGATTAAATCCGTATTTGTCCATAAAAAGGCTAAATGTTTAACCATGTCTGCACTGATGATCTTGACCCAGGATGTTATAGTTGAAGGGTGAGGGATAGATAGGTCTTGTAAAAGCGGGACGCGGTTGGTCCGTTTCCGGCATTTATTTTTTGTTGAGAGGAGCTATTCCCAGTGGTTGTAATTACAAGTCATTAATTGATAAGGTGGGAAACCTGCATTGATCAGGAGCCTATAGGAGCATGGTAGCTCAGCAATACAGTAATTACCCTTCAGTTCTGCCATGTCAGGTTTGGTTGCAGTGGGCATCCACTGCTTGGGGCTGAGTCTTAAACAACTCCCCCTATTTGATGCACTGTTTTTGATTGGACTCCTATGGGCCCCGGTGAGAAATAGTGCACTAAAGAGGGAAGAGGGTGCACTTTAGGATGCATTATTCCATATGGCCAGCCAATAGCTTACACTTCAACCCCAGATTTAGGACCTACGTGCAGGTTATTTATGATCTATTTCAATGTTGTTAGTGCTTAAACCAACAGACTCTTGTAGCATAATAAAGGTAAATATATTCGTATGTTAGCTATAAATATGATTTTGCATTGATGCAAAGAAATTATATATTTAATGTTTTTGATTCATAAAATAATATCAAAGAAATCTTGCTTTGTATGGTCATTTACAAATGATGTACTGAGCAACTGTGACACTAGTACAATGAACTTACTGAAAAAGAAGAGTTGTTATCATTCAGGAAATTATGTTGGATACGTCGGAGGAATACAAAAACTGACCAGCTTCATGGACTATTGACTTTCCTTCTGAGGCTTTTAGCAGAGCTATCATTGTGAATTTCCTTTTTGGGTACATCAGAATGCTGGAGCAACACAACACCAGCAGCCATTCTGGAACTAGACTCTAGAATGTTGCTGAGAACTCCCTTTAATGCTGTTCATTTCTGAATGTGCACAGAGTGCTGTCAGTGAAGTGATGACAGGCAAGACTTAACATAGTTAACATGGAATTCCCTGAACAGCAGAGGTTCTTGGTGAGAGGGAGACCCGGCAATAAGACATACAGAGTTATGACATTGAGGTTTTTGCATTGCGATGCATTTCAATCACACAGTACAATCAAAGAATTCCAAGAGGTTGCCGTCTAAGTTTCCCCTCTGCGTTTTTTATGTAACTGTATATCTGCAATTAACATTTTTAACCAAATACTTATCAATAGATACATGTATGGCTCAATGGAAGCAACTTGGCATCCATTCGAAAAGTTGGCTAAACTTTCTCTTCCTATGCAGTATAGAAAACCTCTGGTATAGCAAAGCCAAGTCCGGCTTACTGTTCAACCACCAGGTTTCACATGTGGACCCAGGCCGGCCTGATGAACAACAAATATCTTGTTCACTTTGGAGCACAAACACAGAATAACAAAAATGCTCCATATGTATTCAACAAAATCGTAAAAACTGACTGAAAATAAGCTGTTTTTGAAAGTATAACAGTTACGTTTGTGAAGGTGTGCAAACGGTTCAGTTGTTCAAATGTGTAGGAGAGACTGGTGGAGATAAATAAACTCTGGGTGAGCAACCAGTAGATGGGGCTGCTCTCTACACTTCTCCACCCTGGTCCTCGTGCTCACAATGAGTCCATTGTTCCCCTTCCTGACCCCCGCTCCTCTCCGACATCCCCTCTCCTCTCACATTCAGTGTTTATGTTAATGTATACCTCGATGTAACTCCTGTCTCTGAGTGGTTAGATGCCCTGTTGATATGTGGCTTTGGTCGAGGAGGAGGTGGGAGGCAGGAGGGCCGGGTGGGAGGTGGGTGGCAGGAAGGCCGAAGAGGAGGTTGGGGAAGCAAGGCGAAGGCACTGGCTGAAAAGGGGGCGGCTCGGGTGGGGTGGGGGGTGTGGAGCAGCAGACAGACAATTCCCATGACATTCTCTGGCTTTGTAAAGCCAAGAAAACTTTCTTCTCAGGAACACCTAATCCTTGGGCTCGGGCCAAGTACCACAATCTCTAAGCACAACGGACATGGGCCACTGGGGACAGTTAAGAGCTTTAGGTGTGTCTCTCTCTTAGCTCGACCACAGCCAAGCATGAGGCAAAGGCAAAACGACCAAAGAAAACAAATTATGTGGGCTAACATTTTGGAGCAATTATAAGGTATTCGGTGGTGTATTTGAAGAATTCGCTTTGGGTTTATCCCACAATGTCCTCCTGCTATTCAGAGGTGGCTATTTTATAACCAGACATTTATTATTTAATAAGTTAAAAAAATATATATGACACCAAGCCAAAGGCTAGTTAACAATAATAGTCGACAATTGTACATTTCTGTGACTACTTAAACCCATAAATCAATGTAATGCTTATACATTTAAAGTCTTCTCATTTAACCGTTTACATTAATTCTTTAATCTCTAAATTCATTCTAGTGCATCTACTCAAAATAAGTGTATTAACAGCTTCTCCCGTGTCTGTAAGGAAATGCGTGTGTTTTAACAGGGAATTCGAAATAAGCGTTAAAATGTTTCCAAAGTGTGTAAGCGTACATATGCTGTTGAAGTCTGTTATCATTGGGTTGCCTTGTTATTCAAATGCTATGTGAAACAGAACTACATTTTTGTAACCATTGTTCAGTGTAATGTATCACACAGACTTGCTTTAGGCAACTCTAATTAATTAATTATTACTGTAAAGAGACATTAAGCCTACACCCGTTATGTGAGTTACCTTGCTGGCTAGATAAGCCCACATAACCAGTATGAATAGATTAGTCCATAGATCTGACAAACATTTGATGACGGAGTTTCCTTTCTCTGACTCTAACGAAACTATTTTGATGCAATTCTTCAGAAAACGGTTTGTTTCAAAGCATCTAGTTATGCATATTTCAGACTGATTGCACAATATCTTCCTGCTGCCTAACGCTAGTGTACAGTTGCTACCTTTAGACAAACTATGTCCAGCCATTTATCAATACTGATAAATAGTTTGTTTATGAATTCAAATCATCCTATACTATTGTCTCATATGCCGTGGCTGATATAACCTATTTAAGCTGCCCATTATGGCATGATTGCGCAACATAGCTGAGATATACTCGGTTGATTGACTTGCCATGATATGCATTTCCATGTTAGCCATTGTTAACATTAGTTTCACACTTTACATTACAATTTTAATTTACAGATGTATGTATACTGAATTAAAATGATACTAAAACCTATAAACAAGAAACATCAGTTACACATAGAATCTGTTCTGGATGTAGAGATATTTATTTTATGTACATTATGACTGCAGAAAATTGACATAATGTACATCTACAGAATAGTGGAATGACTGAAATCTTTTGCAATCAGGAAAATATTTCAACAAAATTTTTAGAAAATGTTGAAATATTTCATTTTGTGCTTAGGGGAGACTAAATACTGTAGGGAATCACCTTAATAAATGCGGATCAGCCAAAACATTATTACCACTGACAGTTGAAGTGAATAACACTGAAAATCTCGTTAGTGGGTGGGATATATTAGGCAGCAAGTGAACATTTTGTCCTCAAAGTTGATGTGTTAGAAGCAGGATAAATGGACAAGCGTAAGGACCTGAGCGACTTTGACAAGATCCAAATTGTGATGGCTAGACGACTCGGTTAGGGCATCTCCAAAACTGCAGCCCTTGTGGGGTTTTCCCAGTCTGCAGGGGTCAGTACCTATCAAAAGTGGTCCAAGGAAGGCAACCGGGTCATGGGGGGGCTAAGGCTCATTGATGCACGTGGGGAGCAAAGTCTGGCCTGTGTGGTCCGATCCAACAGAGGAGCTACTGTAGCTCAAATTGCTGAATGCTGGTACCGATAGAAAGGTGTCAGAACACACAGTGCAATGCAGTTTGATGGGTATGGGGCTGTGTAGCTGCAGACCAGTCAGGGTGACCATGCTGACCCCTGTCCACTGCCGAAAGCGCCTACAATGGATCCGTTAGCATCAGAACTGGACCACGGGGCAATGGAGGAAGGTGGCTTGGTCTGATGATTCATGTTTCCTTTTACATTACGTAGATGGCAGGCACCAGGATGCACTATGGGAAGAAGACAAGCGTCAGAGGCAGTGTGATGCTTTGGACAATGTTCTGCTGGGAAACCTTGGGTCCTGCCATTCATGCCATTCATGCTCATACCTAAGTTGCATGCCATGTGCACCCTTTCATGGCTACAATATTCCCTGATGGCATTGGCCTCTTTCAAGCAGGATAATGCACCTTGCCACAAAGCAAAACTGGTTAAGGAATGGTTTGAGGAACACAACAACAAGTTCTAGGCATTGACTTGGCCTCCAAATTCCCCAGGTCTCAATTCAATCAAGCATCTGTGGGATGTGCTGGACAAGCATGTCTGAACCATAGAGGCCCCACCTCACAACTTACATGACTTAAAGGATCTGCTGCTAATGTCTTGGTGCCAGATTCCACAGCACACCTTCAGAGGTCCAGTGGAGTCCATGTCTTCGATGGATCAGGGCTGTTTTGGTGGCAAATGGAGGATCTACACAATATTAGGCAGGTGGTCATAATGATATGGCTGATAGGTGTATAGATTTAACAAAAAACACCATGTTAACATTGAAATGTTATTTTTATTGAAAATATATTTTCTATAGCTATTTCAAACTGGTGGAAGAAAATTATTAATTATTTTTACTAGAAAGGTACATGGCTGGACAAGAAGGCAGTTAGTGGCCAATATTCCTGATCGGATGCCTGACCCACCACAAGTAGATGCTACAGAGCGATGAGATTAAGCAACACTGTCAGATTTTTCTCCCACCAACTCTAGACGGCGCTGATCCAATTTGCACTGTCCTCTCTGGGATCTCATTGGATTGTCAGAAATTCTTCCCCAAACGCAAGTGACTAACACAGGTGCAGAGCAGTCTTTTTTCATTAATTCTTTGGTGGAAAATAAATGGAGATCCACAATGCATCAGGAGAGACTAATCACTTAATAAAGACCTGTGGCCCAGGGGCCTAAGATCTGGTTAAAAACACCCTGTTTGCACTGCTTGTAAGAAAGAAGTTGAAAGGGTTTATTTCTAACTTTCCACATCTGAAGGTTCTCTGAGCAGATGAAGGCTGACGAGAATGAAAACCATGGCATGCTGAAGAAATGATGACAATCTCACCTGTGCAGCTTTTTCTGTACAAACATCTGACAGTGGCACTATTCAAACACAATACCCTTTTACCGTAGCCTTACTGCAGTCACTCAAATGTAATCATGTCTTTCTGTCTGTTCAGAGCTCAGATACCACGGACTACCAGAGAACAAGGGCCATAACTACAAGGCTACAAGTAGTGGGACTAGAGATTTGAAGGGAGTTACTTGTGTGTCCAAAACTAGGAACACAGCTACCTGTGGGACAAGATCTCCACTCACATCCACCAGTCATGCAGGATGGTAGAGTGGTTAGTGGAGAGGACGGAAGGGGGATGGGAAAATGTACAGTAACACGATAAAAAAGGCCTTGAGGAAATGGGCGGACCAAAGACAAAAAACAGAAGCATCCGAAATACCCTTAGACAAAACAAATCAGTTCCAAGTATGTTACTTTTGATGTGATGGTTGTTCAGGTGATGATGAAAAACAACCATGGTGAGGACAGTAACTAATGCTGAGACCAGGCCAATACAAAGCTTCCCTTAATCCCCCATCTTAACTTACCTGGTTTATTCCATCAACCAGGGTATTATTAGAATCAGGTACATTCGTGTAAGACTGAAAACCTAGAGACTGTAGATATCCGGAAAAAGAGGTAACATGGAAACTATACAACTAAAGAGGAACGCCAAATGGATCTCCTATCTTTTTTTTTATACTGACCCTAGAAGGCAGATTATTGGCATTTACCTCAGGCCTTTTTTATGAAAATGTTTTCTAAATTAATGTATTTTTCCCATAAATAAGTTCCCCATGTGGGCTCTGTTTTCTGCTGGTAGTGCCTAGTGTAGCAACATTCTTTACTTTTTACTCTTTCGTCACAATAAACAGGTTTTAATAAAGCCGTGCTAAGCACTGAGGCAGTGAAGCATTGAGACACCTCAGCTGTGCCTTACAATGAAATCAAAAGCAATGTCAGAATCTAGCAACTGGTGCTTCAGCACAAACACACAAGGCTTTGCAGGCGATGATTGGTCGGTGGAATAAGCAGACTTGAGTCGATGCCTATTGATTTTTTTTCAAGACTTTCTAATTGACTAACGAAGGCCAGGTTTGACGAATTGTTCCACCAGAACTTCCGATCATTTAGGCAGAAGTGCCAGGTAACAAGATTAGTGATCATGTGTCCACTGAAGCTGCTTCTTGTTTTTAGCTGATGTGTGTGGACAGACGAGTTGTTTGTCCTGAGATTCTGTTCGCTGCACCACTCTTGGACTAATGCTTAGCCGTGTGTTGACTCCCTGTTCTCTTGCACGATTCTTGTCATTCTCCTTCAATCACACTCATCAGCCAGCTGTATTTTCCCATAGGACTGACGTTGGCTGGCCGATGTGTCCCATCATACCCTGGAAACTCTGGACACTGTCATGCAGGAATAGTTCATGATGGGGTCTGTTTTGGAGATTGGTTACCGGTGTCCCTGGCACCAATGATCACGCAGTGTCGAAGTAAATTAGGTCACGTGTTTTGCCCATTTCTGCCATGTTTAGATCTCCACGAACACTGCCAGTCAAGAGATTAGCACTCAGAACCACTGTGAATACCAGTAAACTACATACTTAACATATAACCCATTGTTAGTTCTCATTGAACTGCTTGTGTACATATCTAGGTTATCCTGGGAAGGGCAATGTGAAGACAAAATGTTGACCTAGGAGATTTCTGGGGATTTCTGTATTTGTTTGATAGCGAGCAGTTTACTCACCTTCAATCAGAATCTCCTAACTCATCCTTGCCAGCTTGTGCTTTTCATCAGAGCACCAAGGTAAACACGGTATGATGTCATCAGCATTTACAGATATTACATTGATGAGAACCACACAAAATAGTAAATATAATGTAATATACCCACACAAGCTATTCACCTTGACCATCTTTCTGTGCTGTAGGGGTTCAGCACTAATATCAGCCTATACAACCACCAGCAACATACCATGTTCTAATGTCCAGACAATAAAGGCCCTCTAATATTTGAAGCTCACTTGATGTTCTAACTATGGTATAACAATGCTATCTATAGTTATTATTCACATCAGTGATTTTAAGATTTGAGATAACAAATGTACCGCGTAAGTGAACCATATGGACTGTATGCATATATTATGTTAAATTAGTGACAGTTTCTTTTGGACTGCATATTAACTGAAATAAATCACATACTGCTTGACCATTTACTCTAAGAGACAAATTACTTTAATGTGTCTATATTCAGCCATTTAAAAAGAAGTGCGGTAATTAAGGAGTTAATGAAAAATGGGAAATGCATACAAAGCCCCATGGTAATGAGTGGACATTGGGTCACAATAAATCACAGCTTCTGAAATATGATAACATCCTTTCAAACATCCAGCTGTTCAAAAAAGTACAATATAGAAGCGGTGAAATATGGCTATATGGAAAACGTACACACATTATATTTTCACACATATATACTTATATCATCAATTAAACATACAAAAACATTGAAAGACAGCAAAAACAGTAAATACCAATGCATATAACTGTACATACTTTTGGGGCAGAGAGATGTTTTGATTTGATAATTAGATGACAGATTACACTGGGGGTGTGTTATGGTGTGTTACCGATCCCTCCTCTCATGTGAACCATAGCAGCTTGGTTTGTCCTGGTCTCGATTGCAGAAACTGTCTCTCCAATGCTTATTTGTTTTGAACAATGAGAAACTCAGAAAACATACAGCTTTAGTATGCAGTACATCTTATAATGTTTTGTCACATGTTAATGTCATTTACAGCCAGAAGAAACCTATCGGTCAAAAACAAATTCACTATAGCTCAAAATGTGGCATGGGTATAAATACTTTTGGTCTTAACTGTACCTGGGGATGGAGCATCTGTCATTAATAAAGGATGAGATAATGTAGAGTGAAGTGACAGATTGAGATGGGTGAGTAAGAATTCAAGTTGAATCTGATACTGTGACAGTTTATTTCAGAGGGTTTTCCTTGTGGCCTGCCAGTTCCTCAAGGCCCTTTTTCTTATCCTGTTACATCTTCCCAACAACCATCCCTCCATTTCCACAAACCACTCCACTTACATTATATGTGTCTTATGACAGGACAATGTGAGTGGAGATCTTGTCCCACTGGTGGTATCCACAGTTTCAACCCTGCCGGAGGAACGCTATTCCCTTATCTCTTACTGCCGTACGTATTGTATTGTTGTCATGGCTTTTCTTCGGTGAGAGTCTGCAGATTTTAAGGGAAGTTAACAGAGTAAAACACACGTTGCTCTCTGCTTCCTGATAACTTTCAATTACCTGAAGACCAGTCAGCATTCAATCACTTACGCTAAACATGTTTCTTGGTAAATGAATCACTTGATCATATGTCTCTTATGTGAGGCAATCCTACAATCATATTGGAAGACTGATTTAAATTGATTAACATATAGATTAACGGGAATGATTTAGCTAGACATGTTCATAATAACATCCAAGTTTGTCCAAAGTCAGCTAGCCTACTAACCTCAAAAATTACATGCAGCTACAATAACATTTGCTAAGATTCTGAGGCACGGTTTACTGTTCACACAACATTTTTACGCTGACAAATTATTTCACAAATATGCTGTCGAAGACACTCCTTTCCATGCCTACACCCATTCCATTAGTTCTGTTTAGATCACGGAAACAGACATCATATAACAGACATGCCCAGAGTTGTAAATCAAGGTACACTCTAATCAAGGTTCAACTGTAACATATGATACCAGAGAGATCCCTCTGAAACCAAAATATACTTTGCGCAAAGAAAAATAAATTGGGAGAACAGATTTCTTGTTTTTTTATTGTCATTTAAAAAAATTACATCTTGTCGTGTACCCCCTCACCCGTCAAAGGAAACGTCTTCTGTCCCTTTAGGCGTTCCGTACAATTCTGTGAAACAAAACAATAGTATCTTTCCAGTTTGTCAGTCACAGATTTATTTCATGTAGAACACTCAAGCGAAGGGATTAACAGTATCTAGTTATACGCTTCTGATAACTCTTATCTCTGAGGTTCCCCAAAGCACTTTGGTTCTACGTTGACCTGTTTTCGAGACTTTATAATCGTACCTCAGTGATTTAATCATTTAACCATGTATAATCTTACCCTTCTCTAATTTGGCAAATCCTCTTTAAATTTCCTCTTTGCAAATTCAAGTAGTGGCGCTGTAAATGGCTTGTTTCCCCACTTAAGATTAGGCCATGGTCTCTTACGTGGGATTGGTTTAAGTCCTACAGGAAGTTTACATGTATAAAGGTGAAAAATTGGTTTCCATCCAAAATAGTCCATTCACTGACTAGATCAAATGGATGAAATGCATAAGTACTCAGGTTATTTACATTAAAACATGATAAACACTTTCTGTGCATCCAAAATGGCACACATTCTCTGAATACACTACACCTTTCCCGCCCATCCCTTGTTACGGAACACAAATTGTACCTTTTGGGATGTAGACTGACACTGAACAGGTACATTGGATGTTTAGAGACATTTCCTTGGTATGGGAAGTGGAATATAGTGTTATGCAGTAGTATATACATTCAGCAGGTAAACTTTAAACAACTGTAGTATCCTGTAGGTCTGTGAGGTTTACGCAGTGTAAACGCATCACTTCCTTTTCGTTTAACGTGATGTAAACTAATGATGTCCACTAAGAGAAAAAGGCAAAATACACTGTTACCTTTGTCCTTTGGCCTCGTCAAAGGGAGATAGGAAGGGTTAGGACAGCTGGTGGTTTCTTGGTGGAGACTGACTGTTAATGTTATCATTTGCAGAATATATTTTGGGTGGCGAGGATGTTATAGTTTGTCTCCGGATGAGCTGCGGCCTGTTTGGGGCTTGGTAACAACCTATGTCATGAACATGCAGCACCTCTCAGAACATCCACTTTACCAAAGACAGAGTGTGTGTGTGTGTGTGTGTGTACAGAGAGGGAATGCGTGTTACATGGTGGGTGCTACCAATCGGACACTCAACAAGTATAGTCCAGGGCAAATCGTCCATTTCATGTCCTACTGTATTAAGAGACCATATTGTTATTGACAAGGAGGTACATTGCATTAATATGAAATTAGTTCACATTTATGCATACATTTACAGCA